>BHFT01038158.1:0-27345 GCA_004320025.1 Laticauda laticaudata | reverse complement strand
GAGCTACTGAGTTTGAGACACACTTCCTTATTTAATTCAATGGGTCATCCAACATGACTTCGGTTCTGCTCACAGCTTTGTCATATATTCCTTTTCCCATTATAATTCTTTGCATGGAAATGGCACAATGAATGTGTCATTCATCTCAGCCATATTATGGCCCTTTAATGCACAGAGACAATATTCTGAAATGGGTTATTTGTAGAAGGCTTAATTAATTGGAGAATTAAAACTGCTCAAATATTTATAAATGCTGGACAATGTTTAAAACATAATAGTAAAGCATCATCATCATCATTAAAACTATAACATTAAAGAAAAACAAAAAGCCCCAAATATATTGGCATCACATTTTGTATACAATTAACCCATTGAAATTGGATGGAAGGAGGGAAGAAGGAGGATGGAGGGATAGATCGATGATAGATGGATGATACTGATTAATGGGCGATGGATTATGGAATGATGATAGCTGATAGATGATATAGACAGATAGATCTGAATAATTTTCATGCCTCTTTTGTCACATCTAATAGCAGCAGAGGCTATTATGTTTTCCTGACATATGGGAACTCTGGACAGAATCTACCTGGAGAGTCTGGTCTATTCAAAACTCAGATGCAGCTCGTCCTTGACTTACAATGGTTCATATAATGACCATTTGAAGTTACAACAAAAAAGTGACTCATGACAATTGTTCACACTGACAACCATTACAGCATCCCTATGGTCATATTTATGACAGTAGCAGTGTCCTAGGGTCATATGATCATCTTTTATGACCTTCTGACAAACAAAGACAATGGAGAAGCCAGATTCACTTAACAATGGTGGGAGCAACTTAATAACTACAGTGATTCACTTAACATCTGTGCCAAAGAAGGTTGAAAATGGGACAAAACTCACTGAACAAATATCTCATTTAGCAACAGAAATTTTGGACTCAATTGTGATTGTAAGTCAAGGACCACCTATTCTGAGCTAAACAGCACAAGTGGAGATGAGCGGGTTCTGCTTATATAGGTTGTGGCTCTTCTATTACAAAGGAATATCTTGAAAGGTACAGAAAGGTTAGTTTAGCCAGAGAAAATCCATGTTCAAATGAAATGTAACCTCTTTGCTTAAGGCCCTGTCACACTGCCCAATGGATGCAAAACGTTAGTAAAAAGGACACAACGACGAGAAAAATGTTCCATCCGTTGTTATCCGCTCTCAAAAGGGGCAAAAATTTGCAAACCAGAGCGGATAACACGGAAAGGAACGGACACGGGAGGACGCAGAGCGGATGGAAAGCAGATGCGAACGGAAGCCCAGCGGATGGAAGCGGATGGTAGCAGATGGCACATCCGCTAGGCTTCCGGGGGACCTCAGCAAAGCAGACGTGGAACGGATACAGTGGATGCAGAGCGGATGCACAGCGGATGAAGCGGATGCAGAGCGGAAGCATAGCAGATGAAGCGGATGCACAGCGGATGCACAGCGGATGAAGCGGATGCACAGCGGAAGCCTAGCGGATACACAGCGGAAGCCGAACGGATGCCAAGCGTTAATTGCGCATGCGGGGGGATGCATTGCGTAAGCCCCGCAGATATAAAGGGAAGCAGCTCCCAAGCAGGTCACCATTCAGAGGAAAGACCTGCTGCCAGATACATTGAGTCCTTGCCTGCCCTCGCTGCATGCCTGCCTGCAAGCCTTGCTGCCAGCCTTCCTGTCAGCCTTCCGGCCAGCCTGCCTCCAAGCCTGCCTCTCAGCCTCCTGGCCAGCCTGCCTGCCAGCCTTGCTCTTCTGCCTGCCAGCCTTGCTGCCAGCCTGCCTTCCAGCCTCCCTGCCAGCCAGTCTGCCTGCCAGCCTTGGTGCCTGCCTGCCTTCCTACCAGGCTTCCTGCCAGGCTTCCTGCCAGGCTTCCTGCCAGCCTTCCTGCCAGCCTTCCTGCCAGCCTTCCTGCCAGCCTTGGTGCCAGCCTTCCTGCCAGCCTTGGTGCCTGCCAGCCTCCCTGCCAGCCAGCAACCCCACAACCATGGGAAGAAGCGAAAGCCTCAGCAACCTGCCGCCATCCCCTGGCAAGAGGGACAGGGCCACCCTCCCGCCCCTGTCCCTGACTCTGCTCTGCTGGGGCTTGTGCTGCTCGGGCTCGCTCTTCTAGTGCTGGAGCTTCTTCTGGCACTGCTCCTGGTGCTGGTTGCTTCTGCTGGTGCTTACTCTGCTGGTGCTGCTCCTGGTGGTGGTGCTTCTGCTCTGCTTACTCTGCTGAAGCTGTGTTGGCGGTGGTGCTTCTGCTGCTGCATACTCTGCTGAAGCTGCTCCTCGTCCTGCTCGTCCTGCTCGTCCTGCTTGTGCTCCTGGATCTGTCTGCCATCAGCTAGCTCAGTCTGTCATATAAAAATTTGCTTGTCATGAGTCTGCACTGAATAATAGAATCTTCAGTCAAAGGGAGGTTCGGCTGTGCTTAAAAGCAGAGCTGAAGTTCTAAAAGAGCTAGAAAGCAAGAAATCCAACCATTTCCTGCTTCCTAGCTAATCTAAACCTCCTGGCACAGCAGAACAGCTGACGGTTGGAAAAATACCAATTTAGCAGGCAAGTTTGCCGGGAAAGGAGTGAGTGGGCAGGGAGGGTTCCCACGGGCCATGTGAGTGGCACAGCCTTGTGCTTCTGCACAGCATGGATTAATTGCTTTGGGGGGTGCTCTGGGGGTGAGATTTCTCTATAGTCCACCAAAATTTTCTTGTGGCCCACCAGTGGGCTGCGTCCCACTGGTTGGTGACTGCTGATCTAGACCACAGTTACTAAACCCTGAAGATACAGGCCATGAAAGCCTATACCTTTCATGAAGGCAGATGAGTCAGCACAAGATAAAGAGCATGTTGGCAGAAAAGAAAATGCTAAATTCTACCTACAAAGTAGCATGTAGGTACTTTAGATGTGTAACATAAAAGCAATAAGAAAAAAGAAAGTTCAGGTTCTCTGGACATGCTTTTGTGTATGTGGGGTGGAATGGATGAACAACTCAGACTGTCAAGTCCCTGAGTGCCAGCTCTGGAGGAGGAGGAAGAAAACCCTGGAACTACTTGTGAAAATGCATGAAACTTTTGTAATCAGAAGGCGTGAGACTCAGATAATGTACAATGTGGCTATAAGCCCAGAACCCCTGTTGGTATTGTTGGAAGAAATGTCCAACTGGGTTCAAAAGTGGGAAAAATGACACTAGAAACATGGAGGCTGCTTGGAAAGATGGTTTAATGGTGGACAGGACCACATGGTTTGAGATCCTGGCCAATTGAGCACATGGGGAAGAGAGGGGGCGAGAGGAGAGAAAGATCCTCTTTTGGGCTTTGAACTTGCTTCCTATTCCTGTGGCAAGGGCATGTATTCTGATTGATTGTCAGACTCCCATGGGACCATGCAGGGGTAAGTTTGTCGGCTGTCTTGAGTCCCAGGTTTGGTTGAACCTTGCTAGATGATGCAATCTTCCCAAGTAACATGTGGTGATATGGGTAGAAAACTAATCCTATTATGTCCTGAGGATGAAGGTCTTTTGTTTTGTAGATAAGCTGGTTCAGCCTTTTGTCTTGTAGATAGATTGGCACCAAAATATCTGCTGGGACGGGCAGGGAGTTGAGGCTTTGAGTGTATGTCCTTAGAAACATGTTTCTTCTTTAGGGAAAATATAATATTCTGCCTTTTGAATATTTCCTAGAATATTTCATTCTTCTAGGAAAAGGGTGGATGTTAACTTTCTACAACTTGGCTCAAGGTCCATGATTTAATTAGGGCATCAGTTGGAAACCTGACATATGCATAGAACAAAGAACATGTGTGGCAAAGTGTGGCTTGTCATGTGATTTCACAATTTTCCTCAAGCACTCTTCAATATTTGCACCACAAACGTCTGAAATGTTCAGGCCAAATTATTTTAGTTTACTATTGTTTTCACAAAAGTGCAAATCATTCCTTTTAAAACTTTTAAATCATGATTATTCCATTATAGTAATTTACCCATACCCATTTGAATAAGTGAATGATTTTCTAATGAAAATATGTAACAATTACTGTATTAAATGTAAAACTAAAAGCATAAGACAGTTGTTTTAATGTTAATCAGTAGTTAATTTACCAGATATTAGTAAAATGCAACATTTAATCACAAAACTGTTAATCTTACTTCTAATATATATTCGTTTTATTCAAAGATGCCAGAACTCTATTTCTCCCTAATTAAATGGAAACTGTATTTTCTTATTTATTAAGTTATTTTATACAGGATAAACTCCTAAGTACAGCTTTTTTCCTTTTTAGAAATTATTTTTCATAGTGTGAAATAAGAAAAAAAAACATCATCTGTTAATAGTTAAGAAGATTATTATCTTTCAGGTAGAAAATATATAAAATATTTTATTTATATTTTGACAGCTGTTTGACACACACATGAGCACTTCACAGATAGTACTCACTGTTTAATATTTTACTCTTCTCCAGTTCTATTACAGCCCCTGCTCCTCCCCTGCTCCTTCTTGTGAGTTCTACTGCTGGAGGATAGTACCTCTGTTTGCCATAGGCTGCTTCAAAAACCCTCCAACATGGCCACACTCATCTGTCTCTCCTTTTATAACCATCATTTGCTGAGCTGGCTAGGGAGAGGTCTTAAAGAGACAGAACACAGCTATCCACATGTTGTCAATTCTTTATCTGAATTACTTTAAAGTTGGTTTTCGGTACAGATAATTCTCGACTTACAGCAGTTTGTGTAGTGACCATTTGAAGTTACAACAGCACTGAAAAAAGTGACACAATCATTTTTCAATCTTCGGACCCTTGCAGGTTCCCCATGACCATGTAGGAAATGTGACTTCAGCAACAGAGTGGTCAGTGTCTGGAATACTCTACATGACTCTGTGGTGTCTTCCCCAAGCCCCAAAAACTTTAACCTAAGACTGTCTACTATTGACCCCACCTCTTTTCCTAAGAGGTCTTCAGGGGGCTTGCATAAGTGCATCAATGTGCCTACCATCCCTGTCCTATTGTTTCTTTTTATTATTTTTATATGTATCCATTTCATGTATTCATAACTATGTTTATACTTATACCTGTTATCTTGTAAGCAATTGACAAATCAAATCAAATAAATAAATAAATAAAATAAAAACAAGAAAGTCCAACTGCCTCTTGAAAAAGCATGTCTGGGGCAAAGAAGAGTATATTTCACTATTCTGGACCAAAACCAAAAGGGTGCACAGTAGCAGATCTAAGGTGAAGGCAGTTCAGCAGAATGAAATGACTAAAAAAGACCTTCCATCATTGAAGGGATGCCAGGCACCCCACACAAATAGATCTGGGGATGTTGCTATGATAGCTCAGACTAGAAAACAGTTCTCTTGAAGTAAAGCTCCAAAATAAAGTTAGGGGATATCATCATCATCATCATCATCATCATCATCATCATNTCATCATCATCATCAACATCATCATCATCATCATCATCATCATCATCATCATCATCATCATTATTATTATTATTATTATTATTGCCTAGTAACAAAAAACACTAACTCTTCCTACACTCAAGAAATGGTGAATGGTCTGTACTGTTGATGGATGAATCAGAAAACGCAGATCTAATCTTGATCATAATCCTACACAGCAAAAGACATATCTCCAGAATTTAATGTTTCAGCATGAATGAAATGCACTTGATATGTACTTTCTAAACAGTGGACTGTTGAAATGTGTATGCCTGAGAATGATTCCAGCTTAGAAACTAAAATTTGGAATAAATGTGTGATTGAACTCACCTCAGTGATTGTGTTGCTCCCATACTCTTCAGTAAAATGTGATGTACTGTAGGTAAGGAATAAAATAAAATATTGAGACAGATTCGTAATATTAGGAATAAAAAAACAATTTGTTGAATGTCAAGAAAAAAAACACATCTTATAATCAGCATGGAATATTAATATAGCTAGCTGCTTTACTGTAGTGATACAAATCACTCCCCTCCAGGAAAAAAACACTTTAGTGACTTCTGTTGCGAACTTAAGTTGATAAAATTATTTGGTTTGGTACAGATACATCTATATTCTTATCAATATAATTATTTAATGATTAACATAATATAGTATAATGAAGATATTATGAAAATATAATAGTCTTTGTGAGAGTAAAATGAAAAAGAATAGAAATTTGTTCCTGAGAATTTATCCATAGCAAAGGCACAGACATTAAATCATGGGAAATGTGCATCTACAGAGGATTTTGAAGGATTGCATTGTATAGGTCAGTAAAAATGGGGGGTGGGGTAGGATCCTTGTTGCAGAACCAAATAAGAAAGTACAATTGTTTTCATCAAAAGTGGCACAAATCAGTGGTGAGATTCAATTTTTTTACTACCAGTTCTGTGAGTGTGGCTTGGTGGGCATTGCTTGGTGGGCGTGGTAGGGGAAGGTCACTGCAAAATCCCCATTCCCTTCTCACCCCACTAACCTGCTTTCAAGCTCCATTCTCCTGTGCAGGGCAACCAAAGAAGACCCAGCTGATCAGCTGGGACTCAATGGGAGGCAGTTAATAGATGGGGCGAGGCCAGTCAGAGACAGTATTTGCTGGTTCTCCAAGCTACACAAAATTTCCACTGCCAGTTCTCCAGAACTGGCCAGAACCTGCTGAATACCACCTCTGCCACAATTTCATTTCCCCTGTTAATCGTATAAAGGTTCAATGGTAAATGAACCATAAAGAACAGCTTGTTATCCTTTTATGATACAAAATGATTAAATAATTGCAACAGTTCAGACCCCAATGATGGAGTCTGAGTAGTGAAATCTGCTTTCATGTTGATGTTGATCAGCAATTTCAATGGCTTAATAAGAACAATGATGGAGAAAACTAAGAGTAGCCACAATAAAATATCATGCTGTACACCATAACAAATTCCATTAAGCTCCTGAAATCTTTGTGGGACTCCCAGAGGTAAATGCTTAGTGTCTCTGGGAACAGAATATTGGATTATTTTGTCTTGATCAAATATTTCTGTTCTTCAGAGAATTAAGACAGTCTTCATTTCAATTTTACAAGCAATGATTACTGCCTGAGCACACCAGAATTCTTTGATATATTTAACTATAGGCTAAAAGTATTAATTTGCATATGTTTTAATGTGAATCTGACATGAATCCCACTTTTCTCATTTGAAATAATTCACATAATGAGAATTTTATTTTGGTCTTCTTTTATCAAATGATTAGAGAAGTTTAAAAAAGAGTGAAAACCATATTATCAAACTACTTCTGTAAAACTAAATCATACCCTTTTGCACAGAATGCAATAATTCAGGGAGAAGAAAATAAACTTCTAGTTTGTGATGATAATGATGATTTAACAGTTTGCAGCTGAGAGTACACATTGAAGCTTCTGTATAGTTTTACAAAAGTGATATAGGAGACAAAACAATGCTTTTTAAATAATTTAGTCAGGGAAGAAATTTATATTAATTCTTACATTAGGGTATGAACTAGCATACAGAGTTACAAACTCACATCCCGCAACACAGAAGCAAATCCTTGAATAATTGCTATAGAGATCTAACTTTGGGATTGCAAAGACTTAAGGCATATATGGAGACATTCTGGTGGACTCTGAGTAGCTTTTTACATATTCTGTTTCTTCCCTTCTCTCTGGATAGCATGCCCTTTTCAATATGCATAAAGATTCTTAGAGGGAGGGGAGAACAAATAAGAATACATGTTTATCCATATATAGGCTTTTCAGCAATTATTGTACTTATGGTGGAAAATACACCATCATTCACATGAATAGTTAGATAAAGAACACCAGACTAAAATGGTGAGGACTGAACAATGGTCAGTGAGGAATATAAGATTAAACAGTATTAAAAAGATATTGATAATGTTTATTGGCTTCCTTTGTGTCTCAGCAATCAGTAATGCCAGTTATTATGAGGAAGAAACGGATCAGTCTGAGCTTGCCTTTTTAGCTCCAGAATTGGTATATGAAAATGTTTGACCAATCGATTTAATTTATTTGCCAACATTTGAATATTTTCAATGCTGAATGTTCAAAAAATTTTTTTGAATAGGCCTCAGTGCTGACATATATGACAGAACATGATACTTAACCAAAACCAAAAAATTCTTATTTATGGCTTCAACAGAAATTCACTTTATTTGCAAAAAAACCCCTTGACTAATTAGGTTACATATGAGGAAATATGTGAACAGGCAATGAGTTGAAAGTTTTAGTGTATTAATTTTCAATACACACATGAACACACACACACATACCCACAAAAGTTTATAACAATGTCAAATTTAGTGTAATTACGATCTTAGAGCATATTGCCAAGTAACATGAAAACAACTACTCCATCTGGCTTAAGTCTGTGGTTGATAATACAGATTAGGATATAGACACATACACAATTCTGTTGGCATCTAGAGGCAAACACAAGTATGTTTGTTTACAACAAGATAATTCTGCATAGATAATTTTGTAAACTTTGAACAAATCTTAAGAGATGCTTGTCTATTCATATAAGCATTACATTGATAAATAGGTATCAAAACCCTAAAGCAGTAGTTCTCAACCTTTTCTTCACCATGAACCCCTTTACATACCTTTTATGGCCACAGACCATGGCCACAAACTACCAAGGCTTAACTCAAGATTTAAATCATAACATTTATTCAAGCCTTTGCAGACCTCCTATGACAGCCCCTGGTTGAGAAGCATTTTCCCATAGCATATTTAGAATTTTCTTTGGGGGTGTATGGATCATCATATTTTTTTCCTGTGGAAGTTGTGTGTGTGTGTGTGTGTAGTTATTTTAATATTGTTAAATTATAATTAAAACAAAATTGAATTTTTTCATTACCTAGTAAATAAAGGGGTTGTTTAGACTGCTTTCTATGAAAAAGGAAATGAGGATGTCATTAATAAAATAAGAACTTAGTCTTGGGTGGTAATATCAGGCAGATTTTCCATTAAAAGGTTTTGCATTTACACCATTATGAATAGATTCCACAAAATATAAATAGGAGAGGATACAAAGCAATCTGATTTGCAAGACTCCATCATTGTAGCTAATTTCATTAAAAATAATTTTAAACTTGTGGAAATGATTTCCCCTTTTGATCTAGTTAATGGGGCTGACACATAGCAAGCAGAAAAAAATGACAATTGATGGAATTATTGTATAAAAGTGTAGTATAAGGATTAAGTCTGAAACATTTGTCCCATAAACCTATATTGCACCATGAGAAAATTCTATTTTGAAAAAATCCAAAACAAAAACCCACCAACTGTTTAAAACATCCATTCAATTCCCAGGTCGAATTTCTGAAAGTTCTTAAATTCCTTTAAATTCATTGGAAAAGTTTCAATGAAAGAGAGCACTGTGACTAATTATACTGTGTTTCTGATATAATAAGGCCAAGTCTTATTTTTTTTTGACCCCTGAAAAAATGGCTAGGCCGTCTTTTCGGGGATGACTTAATTCCCCCCCCCCCTTGCAACCTTGGGTGGGTGGGCAGCAACAGGAGCTTGGATGTTGACTTTCACTGTTGGTGGGGCACTTTGTATCAGGAGACCTTCCGCCACATTGCTTTCCCTCCTCCCTTGCAACCGTGGCATTTTAGAGCAATGCCGCGGCATTTGGCGCAACATGTGCAGCAGCCAGGGCTCCTCCCTGCAACTGAGCCCGGCAAAAACCTCAGCTTCAGGCGCTTCCTGTTGCTACCTTCCCTTTGCCTTCGAAGGTAAAGCAATTATTTAAAAAATGACGCCCTACTAAACATAGCCTCCCTGCCAAGAGGCAGCCCACCCATGTGGGAGGTGAATCTCCCGGGGCTACAGCGCAGGATCGCCCCCCGCCGGAGAAGCGCCCAGCTCCATCCCTCGTGGCACCGGGCAAAGCACAAAGAGCTTCTCCTGGGCGCCCAGCACAGCTGACAGATGGGCCCTCCTTCCCGGCAGTGGAGCTCTCACCAAGGCAGCGGCAGACCTCCCCACCGGACCCTCTGCTCATCCCACCAGGGCCAGTGATAAGCACCCACCTGTCCACGGCAGGAGGTGAGGTGAGGTGATGCAGTGCTGCTTCCCTGGCCAGTGGAGAGAGCCCGAAGCCACCTGTCCTTTCCACCCTTGCCCAGCCTGTCCCTGGCATCTCCAATGCGCCGGCAGCTCCAATGCTGCAACGGAATGGGCATCAGGCAGAGGCACTGACTCAGCGGGCTCAGCTTGGAGGAAGGAGGATGAGTCGCCTTGCCTCTCCTGTCCATGGAGGGCGGGCACTATCACTGCCTCGGCAGCCTCCAGTAGCCCCTTTGGATTTGCGCTGGAGGGACTTGGGAAGGAAGCCAAGCTCAGGTTGGCCTGGCTTTTTGCTTGGCAGGTGGTCGTGCACCCGCGCTTGCTTTCCTGGCTCTGCCCAGCCCACATGGCTCTGGCACAGCCCTGGCAGGATGAGCAGAGGGTCCAGCAAGGAGGTGCTCACTGCCTTGGTGAGAGCTCTGCTGCGGGCAGGAGGGCCCACCTGTCAGCTTCACTGGCACCCCAGGTGAAGCTCTTCATGCTCTGCCTGGTGCCAGGCAGGATGCGGTGGGGTGTCTTCCAGAGTGGGCGATCCTGTGCTGCTGCCCCAGGAGATTCACCTCTCACGTGGGGTTGGGCTGCCCTCTTGGGCAGGGGAGCTTTGTCGTACCAGTAGTAGGGTGAAAAGAATTGGCTTTGCCTTTGAAGGCGAAGGGAAGGCGGCAACAGGAGTGCCTGAAGCGAGTGTCTCTGCTGGGCTCTGGTTGCAGGGGGGAGCCTGGCTGGCTGTGCATGGCTGCGCCAAACACTTGCAGCATTGCTCTAACGCCGCGGCATCAAGGGAGAAGAGAAAGCAATGGTGGGAGGAAGTTCTCCCGATACGAAGTGCCCACCAATGCTAAAGTCAATGCAGGCAGCACCATATCCGGGTATGCAACAAAAGGATTTTTAAACGGCAAGGCCCCACATTCCATTTCACATGTTTAATATAGGCCTTAATTTGGGGGGAGGGGCTTAATTTGATTTTATGCCGATAAAACATGCTTGGCGTTTCTATTGGTGGAGGTCGTATGGTTGGAGAAACATGGTATATTGCTGTATTTATCCACTTTAAACATCTTTGGTGAAATCTTGTTCTGATAAGTAAAATAACAAGTGTTTCAGGATCCAAATTAACATATTTCTACTATAATTTCTATTTGGTAATTTATTCTATTCATTTTTTCACTGAAATTGTGGAAAAATTACAAGCTTACAAAAGCATGGTGAAAACTGCATTAGTTATTGCTTGAGAAATTAAATTATAGCTATTAAGGAAAGTAAGTATAAGATATTGAATTAGATTGATTCTGGAAACTTTTTGACTTTGATTTTGTATGCAAAATGTTGGATTAATAATATGACAGATGGTATGTTACTATGGAGAATTGGCATGCTTTCAGGAAAAGTTGGATAGGGACCCCAGAGAGGAAGATTCATGGAGAATTAATTCAAATGAGAAGCTAGATAGATTGAAAGAACATTACTGAAGTCAGGTGTCATATTTCCAACAAAAGCATATTATGTGTATAATTGTATTGCAAATACAACAAATTTTATATTTAATAAAAGTATTACACCTTATAGTAATAGTAAGAATATTATTATGTATTCATTAAGAATCTATTATTTGTATGAGCTGAACCCAGAATGAGCATAGTTCCTGTTCAGAACTGTTTCTGATAATCTAGCAGTTCCTTGATTTATACACAAAGCTGCCTATTCACATAACTTGTTTGTAAACAGTATAATATTAACAGCATATGTCTAGCATAGACATGAAAAGGTACAAGGTGAAATGTATTTAATTATGGAAGAAGATAGTGACTAGAATGTGGTTTTTGTTTGCCAGGACCTTGTGTTACAATAAGCATAAGATTACATTCAACCATTCTAAATGTCTGTGAAAATTCTCAATCATCCAGGTCATGGTTATCCCAAAGGTGCTTTTTCAAAAGGTTGCTGGACTTTCTTTGTTTTTCCTTGAAGATGTTTCTTCTCCTGAAGAAGCTTCTTGGATGAGAAGTGAAAGACTTCAAGGAAAAATGAAGGAAGTCCACTTGCCTTTTGAAAATGCACCTTTGAGACATTCAACCATCTGAGTATAAGAGGCTTTTATGGTGCTCCTTGCTCTGTTCATTTCCATAATCTCCAGCATCTGGCACCAGAGACAACTCTTGCACTCTTCCTAATTGTAATCTGGTTCTTCCGCTGACCTCTGATCAGAAGCAAATCTCTACTTCTTAACTAAAGAGACACTCCTGGAGATGGGTGGCTATAGAAAGTAAGTAAACAAATAAATGCAAGCAGAAAACTTGTGAAATAGATTACATCAACTATATAGATCATGCACGAGGAATAATAATAATTAAAAGATAAAAGATAAACAAATCAAATTAAAAATGTAAATATTTTTTTCATGGGATTGGAAAACAATCTAAATGATTTATGTGGCCTAGAAACATAGGAAACTATTTCATATTTGGTATCCTAAAAACTGGAAAAGAAAAGACAGTAGAACAAGATGCTGTATGTGCAAATAAGATACGCATTAGGATTTTTAGTATGTGAAGTGTTTACACATGTGTTTTAAACAATAATAAAAACTAAAAGTAAACAAATAACAAAAACTTAACAAAAGTATTTTAAGAAACAAAGGTTACATCTAGAAGTGCTGAATGAATAACTAAATAAATCTGAACAAATGTGTAAATCGAAAGAATATTTATATTATTTTTAAGTATAAGAATTTGAGAAACTAATAATATCAATAGGGCACAACAGCTAGTGAGCAATAGTACATAGTGATTTTTATATTATTTTAAAAAATTTACAAGGAAAAAAGGAATTCCTCTTACTTTAAAATTGTTACATAAGTCCTATGTAAGCTCTGAACAAAAGTGACCTCCATATGAGCATTACGGTTGCCCTCAAAGGGCCAATTGCATGTAAGACTATGACTATTCACAGTGACCAGGTGGACATGGCTGGGTGGGTGTGGCTGAATAAAGGAGCCATTGTGGGAGGGAAGGAAAGAAGAGAGGAAAGAAGAAAGTAAGGAAAGAAGTAGGAAAAGAAGAAAGGAAGGAAAGGAAGAAAAGAAGGAAGGAAGGAGGGAAAGAAGGAAGGAGCTCAGCCAGCGGGCCGAAGAGGCTATTTTATTTTACAGTATAAACATGGAAAGTGCTTAAGAATACCTATATGCAAAAGCCAACTTTGCTGTTCAGACATAAAGGAAGGGAGATAAATTTGTAGCCCAATAGATCACATCTGGAAGGGACCAGCCTGGGACAGCCAGGCAGATGGAGGCAGCTGGTGAATGAAGGTTGGAGCCTGGTCTGGAAAGTGCACACATGCCCTGCTTATGCTCATTGTCAACACTTCTGCTGCAAGCTCGGTTTAGCAGTTGAATGTCTGCAGCAGGCCACCTAGGGAGGTGAGTGTTCCATGGAGGGCGAGTAGAAGAGGATTCCCTTCCAGCTCTCATTCCATGCTCCCTCTGGCTACCCCTCATAGCTCTCCCCTGCTGCCACCATCCCCAAGATTAAGGTGACAGTGGTATGCGGTTAAGATGGGAAATGGAAAAAAATCACAGCAACCTCCATTTCTCCCACTCCACTTTTCAGACCTCTGGCAGCAATGCCAGCATCAGTGCCACTGGCCCTGCAGGAGCTGGGTTCAGATGCCTCCGCCTACTCCGCTCCTCCATCTCTTCCTCCTTTTCATAGCCCCCCCAGTAGACTTGGCCCAGCCTGGGAGAGACAGTAAAAAAGCAGGCAGGCAGGCTGGATGGCTGGTGGTGGTAAGGGGTCAAGGCAATGCATCCACCTGCCCCATGGAGGCAACAGCTGGGGAGGTACTTTTTTTTTTAAGAAATCATACTGGTTGATTTCAAACTGACTTAGTTGTCCTGTGTTTCTCTAAATTCACTGTGAAACAAGTTATGTTATACCTGTGTAGAGATAAAGTATAGTCAACTTAATTCAAATGAAATATAGTAATTTTACTTTTAGGGAAGGATTATTAAATATTTGCAGTTGTATTCCTTGGACTGCTCACAATGTATGGTGAAAATTTTTGAGAGTGATGGTGTAATTGAAGTTTTTTTTGTGTGTGGATGCAAAAACCTTTTGTCCAACTTCAATATAAAATTAAAACAAAAGCCATTTTCAGAATGGAATGCAAAAGCCATTTTCAGAATGGAATGAAGAACTAGTTTTTTTAAATGACTTTTGAATCATTTTCAAGTTCCCATATATCCAAATTTTTGATTTGTTTATATCAGTAGTTCTCAAAGTATAGTCTGGATGTCTCTGAGGCTTATAAAGGGGATCAAATAAATATTTCAAATGTCTCAGCTTTAATTTCTAACACAGTAAATATCAATAGAAGTGAGTCAGATAAACCAAAGTGCTTGTGTGAGATACTCAATCATTTTAAAAATCACTTTACATTTTAAAAATGTAAAGGAGGTGAAGATAAAATGTTTGAAAACCATTAATTTATATTGCACATAACCCAAATGAACAACAACTATTTATACACAGGGGTGGGATTCTACCAGTTCGCATCTATTCGCTAGAACCGGTTGTTAACATTCTAAGCAGTTTGGAGAACCGGTTGTAAGAAGAAATTACTGGCCTAATCCTGTAAGGAAGGCAGGAAGGAAACATTCTGGTGTTGCTTACAGAAACTGCCTCTCCATTAACCCTTATGACATTCTTGGCAGGACTNTCAAAGTTACAATGACACTGAAAAAAGTGACTTATGACCATTTTTCACACTTAAGACTGTTGCAGCATCCTCATAGTTGTGAGAGGCCAGGCGAGAAGACGTGTGCCTCGATGTGAGTGATATTCAATTGGCCATGCCAGCCAGTAACATGACCACCAAGCCAAGCCCACCAACTAAATCACATCGGGTGTTAAAAAATTTGAATCCCACCTGTTTATACACTGGTACTATTTTGCAGAGTTGCCTCTGGATCTGCATAAATGCTGCAACCTTCTACATGTTTATAAGTACCACAGAATCCATCTGGAATTAATCCCAAATAAGTGTATGAAAATTACTCTCCTTGAGTCTGCCTCCCAAATGATGTGTCAAAATAAAATCCAAAAGCTAGAGAAAACAGGAAAACAAGAGCATGATATTTCTCTTTTATTATCACCAAGTTTTGTAATCTAAAATTTTCAAAATCATCCATAGCTTTATCTCCCTTTCTCCCTCACACATAGATTATTGACAAATATCCACAGGGAAAGTTCCTTCATCCCACCTGTTTTCCCAGGAGCACAAAACACAAGATGGCATTTATACTTATAAATATTAACTACAAAAAACCGTGATTTGCCCACTTACAGAAGTATCCAAAACTTCTGAAGGCAAGTTGTTCCACTAGTGAATTGTCCTCAATTTTCTCCTTAATTCCAGATTGTTTCTTTCCTTGATTAGTTTCCATCCATTGTTTCTTGC
This sequence comes from Laticauda laticaudata, assembly GCA_004320025.1. NCBI lineage: Eukaryota > Metazoa > Chordata > Lepidosauria > Squamata > Elapidae > Laticauda > Laticauda laticaudata. The sequence continues at coordinate 11,796 of BHFT01038158.1, read as the reverse complement.
CTTGCCTTCTGGTGCTTTGGAAAATGTTGAACCTCTCTTCTTTCTGACAGCTCCTTAAATACTGAAATACTGCTATCATGTTCCTACTAGTCCTATTTTTCTCTAGACTGGCCATACCCAATTTCTATAGCTGTTCTTCATATGTTTTGTCTCCACACACTTAATTATCTTAGTTACTCTTCTTTGCACTTTTTCCAAAATCTCATCTTTTTTTTTTTTTTTTTCCAAAATCTCATCTTTTTTTTTTTTTTTGGTAAAGTGTGGTGACTAAAAGAATGCAGTATTTCAGGGTGTGGTCTTACTAAGATTTATCAAATACAAATACCTCACATGATTTTGATTCTATCCTCTGTTTAAACAACCATGGATTGTATTAGGGTTTTTTTTGGCTGCTGCCTCAAAGTGTTGGCCCATGTTAAATGATCATCCACTATGACTCCAAGGTCCCTCTTACAGCTCCCTGTTTTAACCAGGTTTTTGCTTAACCTGTACTTGTTACCGTTAGTGTTTCGCTGCATAATAAAACTTGTTTTTCTCCACATTATAGCCCTTGTCACCACAGCACCAATGTATGTAGTATGTCTAGAAATGAGCCGCAGTAATGATCACACCAAAGGAGAGAACATTGACCAATCCGTAGTATAACGCGGATGCTTCCGTTCTGTACTCCTTCGTCTTTTTTCTCTTACTCTCGTCTCCCGTCCTCTTGTTTACGTTCCCAGCCCTCGCTGCTCTCAGTTACTCTCGGACATTTATCATCTGTTCTTTCAACAAGAAAGTTTTCAGCGACAAACACATACTCTCTATCCTTGATTGCGGAAACATGTTCCTAACGGCTATAACTCATCTTGCTCATCGCCATCATGACGCCATATGATCGCTATCGCGGTCCAATACTGGTTCGGATACATCCTGATTGTCATCATCGGACTACGCCTCCGTCTCTCACTGCACCCTCCCATTGTTCCAGTTTTATCCGTGAGGATGCGCGTCTTCACTCATCTCTAGAAGACATAGAGAATACAAGATAAAGATAGCATCCACACAATCTCCAAATCATTGCTTTCGCCTCCGAGTGGTTATGAAATAATTAGAACCGCGCACCTTAGCGGCAACGTGAAATTCATGTGGACGCCCTCATGCGGATATAACAGCCACGGCGTTTTTACTTGGCTCGAGCAAGGTTCCGTAGCGTCCTATGATCTTACACAACTGCGGTGAGCGCTTAATAGATCGTGCATTGAAGCAGCGATGCAGCAGCTCGCATCAAACAGCATTAAAATGGAAAAAACATCGCAGAGGGAGACCTCATCTCGATATTTAGCGCCTCGATTGTCCTGGACTCTAGGGTTTGACATAGTCCCTACTAAGAGGCATGACAAACTGGATACCCATTCTTTAGTCTCGGATAAAGAGAGTTCTGTCGCTATAAATTTAACTCTCAATAAACAAGAAAGGCTGTGGCTTCAGAGTTCGCGCCTCTTGGATTCTCGACATTCCCAGTCCTAAGCCGAACGCTGCCCTTGCTCGATTCGCAGCATCGTCTCTATCAGTCCTGTACCTCTCTTTCGCTCTTCGAGCCAGTGCAATGTTCCTCAGATCATCCTTCCACCCACTGGAACTTCCATCACACACTACTTGATTGGTAGCCACCATCATGTCGTCTGCAACAGTGCACTCCTTGCCAGCCATCTACAGTGCCTCTTCTCTCCTTACTAACCTGGTGCTTACAGTTGTGATATGTAGATAACGGCCAGGCGCGGCCATACATAGTTGTCCTCGCGTCTATACCCTCCCCATCGCCTCCTCACGGTTAGAATGCGAGGCATGCCTCACCAGAAGACGCTACAGTAGTCACCGACTGAACCAGCCTACAAGCTGATAACGGTCTGCGCATACATGGCCGGCTGGTCGCGATGTGCCAGATACGCGCGGCCTACTGAGATACGCTAGTAGAGTAACTACTCTCCGCTGGGGCTTATTCACCAGCGACACCTCGTCCATGGAAGGATACTATTATCCAGCCATGCAATGTTGCAACCTCCTTGGTACTATCGTACTACGTTGTTGCTGGAAGGGGCTGATACGCACTCCCGGACACCATGTCTGCGCCACTCCAAGCACCGCAGGCACCCATACACCCCCTCTGAGGCCGCTACGCCTGGATACCCCGTTGCGACTTCAACGGGTCGGTGCACTGATCTCTGTCTCACTGGCCTACAGGGATGCCACATCTCCAGTGAGCATGCCAAGTAGCGTCCAGGCAGTGACTTGAGGGGATGGTGCCACACAACACCATTCGCATGTGTCGGTCAGAGAAGTGGTGGCAAGCCATACATCGGAAACACATCACTTGTGTGTAGCGATGCTCCGTCCAGTGTGCCCCACCACACTCGCAAGACATGTACTCGTGACAGAAGAAGTGCTCTACAGAGCCTAAGTGGTATCAGTAAGTGGAATACCTTCCCACAAACGCGTTGGCATCAGATGGAAGCACCTGTTGGTCCTCCGCAAGTATCTCCAGCACAGGTCAGGGGTCCCATGTATTTCACCGCTACAAGGCTTCTTCAGCATCACCTCTTTGCCTTAGCTATGGGGTCGATGCTAACTACAAGTTCACTGTCTACTCTCGTAGTGCTGTTCTTATGGCACGACGGCCTCATCTTCATACGAATACCCAGATACTATATCAACGTGCCACGTCACCTAAAGGGAGGAGTTCTGGTAAGGTCGAACCTTCAGTATGGGCCTTTCCCAGATCCAGCAACCCCGCCGGTCCCTCTTTGGGATCTTGATTTCGCTCCGCTTGATGTCCCAACGAACATCACAAGAACGTGTCGCCCTTATTATCACTTCATCTGTTCGCGGTTGCGGGTTGGACTCGCATCTTTCCTCCTGAGAGACCTATCACCTCGTACTTGTAAGCCCCTAATCACATTTCCAGATGTACCACTCTTTCTATGCACCTGTGAAGACCGAGGATCTTCAACTACACGCGCTGGCCAGGTATTGCAGCAGCAGGGTAGGTTGGATTAGAGAATACAACCTTTGGCAGTCCCTGGCCTCATAACAGCCGTGTCATAGGAGTACTAATCTCACCAACCATGCAGCATCGACCCTACAGACTGTGAGGAGGATCGTGGAAGCTTCTGCATCCTGCACTAATCTTCAAGCGCCACCTGCTACCCAGTCTTGGCAGAACAATGGCCTCGTGGATCCAATCAATGGCAATGGGGAACAGGAGCCTGGGGTAATGGAGGCAAGGGCGAAACCTGGATAGGACACTGTGGATGGTGCAAGGCCCCAACAGAGCTTCACGTGAATGAAGAAGCCAGCGCATACCTCACTGATAGACATCATTGTGATTGGCAAAACTCCCCAGCTGGTGAGCACGTCGGAGGTTGGCAGAGACAGGTCGTATGATGAGTGATGCATTTATTGGGTAGATGGCTTCTCTTATGGGCCTGTCTCATTCCACAACCATCTTTGATGACAATCTCGCTTGCCATGGTGTGTATGTTTGTGAAGTGGTTCCTCCTAGCAATGACACCAAGGCTATTTAATATCAGAGTTAAGTTGATCCCGGCAGTGTAGCTGGTGGGTTAGTGTTGAAATCGGGTTTGATCAATGATTACATTGTTTATTCGAAATGAAGGAGGCCACAAATGGTGTACTCGGTGCGCACCTCGGCCTTTCGCGGTATGGACACACACACAGTCCACCAAACGCTTCTGCACTGGTGAGGGTTTTACTTCGTATCCCACAGCAGCTCTAATTAACGCCTCATCCCCCTCAGTCACGTTGTCCCTGCCCTCACATCGACTCGCTATGTCTACACCACTCCCCACAATAGTTGACCCGATCCCATAAAGGTATCTCGCTGCCATCCCACTGCTATCCTTTACCATCCCACAAGGCATTGCAAAGGCTTAAACCGATTTTCCTAAAAGTATCTCCACAAGACTTTATTTAAATAATAAATGAAGCAAGTACGTGGAAGCATAAAGATAATCCATTTATTAATAATATTAAGCTAGTAACCAAGAGAAAAATGACCCAAGCGAGATAACCTGTCCCAACGTAAGATTAATACTGTCAACAGGTAGTCAGCCAGTCTTCCTGAGCTTACCTCTTCTATCACGTCAACTCTCGAGGTGTGTTCCCATTCAGTTCTCAGGGCGGGAAGGGTCCAGGATGCTGTGGAGTGGCTGCTGTTGGAGTGCTGGTCTGAGGCGCCTTGCGAGATTGCCAGGCCCTTGATGTAGGACAGACTAGGACGATGATGTGTTAGCCGGAAGCCTCTCAGAGAAGCTCGCGTAGTCCGGTGATGTTGAGAGACCCGTCTTCTCTGCGCAGGATCATAGCCGAGCGCGTCTGCCTGTCCAGCCGGCCTCAGTACCAATGACAAGATGTTCTGAAGAACGCAGTGCGATCATGGACTTGAATGGTATGCGGAGAGGCAGCCTGATAAAGTGGGCGGTCGTCGTCTGCGTTTGTATTCTTAATGATCAGCGGTGCTAGGTGTGCGTCGGTGGCATCTGTTGCGTGAGGTGGGCATCAGTGGTGTGCTAGATTTGGGTTGTGGGTCGGCCTCCTGGTCGTGCTACCAAGGCATTGGGCCACCCTCTGGGTAGTTGGCGGGGTCCTGGTGTCCATGCGTGACTTGTCGGGTCATCTTGGGGTTGCTTCTGCGTGGCGATCTCTGGGTTGCCCGTGGGCTTTGTTTGGGGCGTGTGTGTTTTTGGGCGTGCTTACCCTACGGTACTGTACCATGCCTGCTCTGGACTTGCTTGGTGTAAGGTGGCATGCCTCGTCGTGCTCTGACCTCTCTATATCCCGGGTCGTCTCTGGTGTAGGTGAGTAGGCCACCTTGATCGGAACTACGCCTTTGGAAGAGCGTGACATCGAATCGCCCCTGGGGTCAGCGACGCACCACTTGCCCCGCTGGGAGGAGGCAGACCCTGGAACTGTTTATCTCGCGTCGTGGGAGCAGGTATCAGCTGTGAGTCTGGTCAGGAGTTGTGAAGTCCTAAGACCTCCGGTGATCCTCTTTTTGTCCATGTGCAGATGCTTCCTCTTTCCTTGCACCGTGTACAATGGTGATTCGGTACTCTTGATCTTACAATGAGGCGTCATGAATGTTTTGACGTTACGTTCCATGACGGGCTTTGTTGGAGTGATGGCAGCTGTCTCTCGCCGGTGTGTGTCATCGATCTGATTTGAGTGTGTGTGAGATCTCACGCTGCTTTCCTGATGAGAGACCGTTCGTTGGCTTTTGTGTGCCACTTCGATCTCTAGCAGCGTAGACACAGTGTGGGTATTTAGTCCCCCTCTGGGTCTGGACGCTCCGTCATTACTCTCGGCATTTCATGTGTGCGATGCATGCATGTGAGGTGGAAGCGGGGGTGGAGTGGGTTGGGTCTGTGGTGGAAGTGCTCTTCCTTTGCTTCCCACTGCGTCAGGGGGTCCTCCATCGTACACTCCCCACGGGGATAGTTACAGCTGTCGGGGGTCTCCATTTGTGACATGCTCCAATGATACCTGCCTGGAAACAGAAAGCGTGATCTTTGGCCAGAAGAGAGAATACTGGGCCTCTTTGCGGGTGCCTAGGAGAGAGGGGTTGCAAGAGGGGCTGCTCCTCAGTGGCAGACCTCACCCTCCAAGAAGCTGACCACATTCGGCATGACGTAGGATACTCGTCGGTCCTAAATCAGCTTTGACCGTGCCCTGGCCAGAATTTCTTGAAGGTGCAGCTTCCCTCGTACCAGGATGCCCATGTCGCATGTGCTTCCACCATCCGAGAGGAGCACCTCCCGAGTGTTAGCCCCAAGCTCTCTGTCTTCTCTCTCCTAAGCAAGCCTGCGTTCCTTTTCGGTGTCCCTGTAGAGCCTTGTGTCTCCTTCGCTTCGCATAGTATACCTCGTTCTCCCCTCAGCCATTCCAGCACCTCCTCCTCATGTTTCCTCTTCGATGGAATATTGCCTTCCCTTGTTCACGCGTAGTGCCTCTTCCTCCCTCTGGCAGGGCCATCTGGGGCCCTCATCAGGGGGGCTTCATGGTTCTAGCGGGCTGTCCTCCACACACACCCACAGCTAGCAGCAAGACAACAACGCATTAGCAGCAAAGCAGAAACCAGCAGCACCAGTCACGACCATGCAGGCACCCAGCAACACCATGCAGCACCAGGATCAGCGACGCATCAGAGCACCAGGAGCACCTGCAGGACACAGGAATGCCACAACAGCAGGACTAGCAGGACCAGAGCCCCAGGAGCCCCAGGCCAGCACCAGCAGGACCAGGAGCAGCACCACCAGAGAAGCCCCCAGCAGAAAGCCCAGCCACCAGGAAGCAGCGCCAGCAGAAGCTCCAGAATCCAGAAGAATCAGCCCGAGCTGCAGAAAGCCCCTAGCAGAAACAGAAAGTCAGTGCCAGGCGGAGTGTGGATGGTGGGCCCCTGTCCCTGCTTGCCAGGGCATGGCAGGCAGATGCCACCAGGCTTCCTCTTCTTCTGTCCATGGTTGTTGGCCTGCGCTGGCGGGCTGGAGCGTGGTCTGGCAGCAGTCTTTCCTCATAATGGTACCTGCTTCCGAGCTTGCTTCCCTTATATCTGTGGGGCTGACACAATGCATCCTCACCCGCATCGGCAGTGAACCGCTCCTGCATCCGCCTAGCTTCCACTAGGCTTTCTGCTCTGCATCTAGCTTCAGTCTGCTTGCCATACTGCTTCGCATCTGCTCTTTTCGTTGCATGTCTGCTTGCGTGTGCTCACCCCGGAAGCCCCGCCAGATGTCCATCCGCTCCCATCAGTTTCATCTTTGCTTCCATGGAGCATCCATTTTAACATCCCCTCTACGTCCTCCCCCCCAGCCGTTCCTTCTTCCGATTTGGGTTGTCCCTATCTGCTTAGTGCAAATTTCGGCGTGCACTTTTGAGAGCAGATAACATGGATTGAAACTTTTCTCGACCACTGTGTCCTTTTTACAAAGGTTTTTGCATCCGTGTGGCCGATGTGACAGGCCTTGTATTTTATGATGTTGGTATTGGACCATTGTTTCAGGTCTGTTAAGATCTTTTTGGATCCTGAACTTTCTGGGATGTTTGGCTAGTCCTGCCAGCTGCAAATTTGCATAAATTCTTTCTATTCCCTTCATCTAAGCCATTTGTGAAGATATTTATGATGGGCCTAAGATGGAAAGGTTGTGCTACTTTGCTGCTTCCTTCCTTCCATGTTGATGTGAGGTACTCATCAAGGACTACTTGAGAGTAATAGAATATGGAATAGAACAGAACCAGAACAGAGAAACCGAACCGACGAATCGAATCGAATCTAATCGATCGGAATCAGAACTAGAATACTTTATTGGCCAAGTGTGATTGACACACAAGGAATTTGTCTTGGGTGTAATTACTCTCAATATACATAAAAGAAAAAGATACAGTTCAACAGGAGTCGGAGAATCATAACGTATGACATTAATGACAGTCATAGGTACAATAAGAAGTAATCAATCGCTACAGAAACAGTCAATTAAATTGTAAGTATACAACGCATAAAGTACAGTCATACAGACCCACAAGTGGAGGGATGGGTGACAAGGAGTGATGCCGAAGATTAAGCAGTATGTAGTAGTGCACACTTGTAAATAGCTTGAACAGTCGTTGAGGGAATTATTTGTTAGGCAGAGTGTACTGGCTTTTGTAAAAACTGTTTGCTTAGTCTATTGTTCTGCTGTGCAGTGCTCTTTAGCATTGGTTTTCTCTGAGCGAAGGAGTTGAAACAATTTATGTCCGCGGATGCAACAGGGTACTGTAAATATTCTTCACAGCCGCTCTTTTGACTCAGCAGTATACAGTCTTGATGAAGGCAGGTGTTGCGTATTTAACTGTTTTTATCTGCCAGTCCTAATTTACTCTCAGAAGTCTGTGTCTGTCCTCATTTGTTTGCAGAACAAATCAGACAGTTATAGAGCTGCAGATGACAGACTCCAATAATCCTCTGTGGTTGAAGATAGCAGCTCCCTTGGCAGTTTAGCTTTCTGAGTTGGACAGAACAAGAACATTTCGCTTTTTATGCTTTTATAAAACAAACTTTATTAATTTACAATTAAAATAAACAAACATCTTTTTTGATGAATTTTGATGGTCTTAGGTGTTCAATTTTAGGTCAGTGATTAGAGTAGAACTAGTAGAAATTGAGGTCTCTACTGCTTGATTTGGTATTGTAAGAGATGGGATTCTTCTAAAGTCTACCCACCATTTCTCTACAGTTTGAGGTGTGTTCCAGTTCCAGATGTGTCCAGTTACACCATGAAGCGAAGTCTGTATAGCCTCCTGTCTATGTAGCCGGATTCTTCTGTTGTCTCGAATGCAGACCAATCACTGTTGTGTTCATCTGCAAACTTCAGAATTTTAACAGATGGATCATTTGTAGATGCAGTCATTGTATATAGGGAAAGAGAAGTGCGGGGAGGGGGGTGTGCTGATGTACAGGTATTGACTGTGATTCGCCAGCTCATCTGCTGCTTCCTGTCTGTTAGGAAGCTTATATCCACTTACAAGTATCGTTCACGGGTACCGCTAGTTGGTTTAATTTTCACTTAGAGAAGTCCTGTCTGGAATTGATTGCTATTAAAATGCTGAATTGAAGTCTACAAAAGAGACCCTTGGTAGTTTTGGGAGATTCAAGGGTTGCAGGATGTAATGCAGAGCCATGCTTTAACAGGCTCATCTGGTTGATCTATTTGCTTGGTATGCAAACTGCATGGAATCTGAACAGCGGACGCCCGTGATGGTTTTCAGGTGGGACCAACACAAGCCTTTCAAAGATTTTCATAACTACAGATGTTAGAGCAACTGGTCTGTAGTCATTCAGTTCCTTAATGGAGGACTTCTTTGGCACTGGGATAATAGTAGAACATTTGAAGCAGGAAGGAACAAAGCACAGCTCTAGTGATCTATTGAAGATTCGGGTGAAGGTGGGGGCCAATTGGTCAGCACAGACTTTTAAGCAAGAAGGAGTATGATTTGTCAGCCAGTTATAAATCCATCTAGCAATGATGCTGTTTATTCCACATTTTTCTAGTTTACCAAGAAATAGGTTGTTGTCTACTTTGTTGAATACCTTGCTGAAGTCCAAGTATGTCCACAGCATTTAGCTGGTCTACTAATTTGGTCACTGTCAAAGAATGAAATAAGATTGGTTGGGCAATCCTGTGAGGGCTTCTAGTTATAACTTTGTATGTAGATGTTCACAGATGTGGGTTTTTTATTTTTTTTCCAGTATTTTCCCAGGTATTGATGTTAGGCTGATTGTAGTCTCCTGGCTCTGTTTCCCCCTCCCCCTTTTTAATTTGGGAATCATAATAGCTTTTTTCCAATCCGCTGCTAAATCTCTGTGCTTTTTTGAAAGATATGGTACAATTGTACTGAGACATCTGCCATCTGGAATGAAACCAGACTGGTTTCTTGGATTTCTTTTTTTTCCCCAGTGGTATTATGTTGGACTGGGGGCTTTGATGTATTGTGAAAATGTAGCCATGGTTCTAAACATGTTGTTTAATTAAACTATTTTGTTACAGCATAATATTAGTCAGCAATTTCAGAATAGAACAATAACAGAGTTGGAAGGGACCTTAGAGATGTTCTAATCCAACCCCCTGCTTAAGCAGGAAGCACCAGTGGTGAGATTCAAAATAATTTATTACTGGTTCTGTGGCCATGGCTTGGTGGGCATAGCAGGGAAGATTACTGTAAAATCTCCAGTCAGAGGTGGTGTTTGCCAGTTTTCCAAACAACTCAAAATTTCTGCTACTGGTTCTCCAGAACTGGTCAGAACCTGCTGAATACCATCTCTGTACCATTTCAGACAAATGGCTGTCCAGTCTCTTCTTAAAACCTCCAGTGATGGAGTACCTACACTTTCTGAAGGCAAGGCAAGTCATTCCAATAAATTATTGTATAATACTGATTCCATGTTCTTAATCTCCATTTCATTTTGGTATGTTGCAGGAACCAAGTTTTTTCAGAGCTAAAAGTTAAAAGTTTTTTTGTATCTGCTTTCTGGGGTTTTTGCAGTCCAAATCTGGTTAACCTAATGATGTCAAAAAACAATATTTTAAGAAACGTGAATTTTGAGGCTCAGAGCAAAGCAGGATTTAACAGGAACATTTTGAAATAAAAACAAGCATTATAGACTACTTAAGTACCTTGAGATGGTAATAGCAAATCAGAAAATGAAGAAAGCAATATTTTGATATATATAGAAAGAAAAATCCTTTTGATTACTAGATGGGAGTGAAAAGATCAGAAACATCTATCTTACCCATTCCCTCTTGAGCAGGGGTGTCAAACTCATGTTGTCATGGCAGCATCACCTGATGTATTGGGACTTTTTTCCCCTTTGCTAAAGCAGACACGAGCATGGCCAAATGTGATGCATCTGGCCTGCAGGCTAGGAGTTTGGCAGCCCTATTCTAGAGACTGTTTAGGTTTTTGCATTTTACAGGTGGTAACCTCAATTTTAGGTAAATGTATGTCACATGTCGACCCGTTTTTTGTTTTTTTTTTGAGTGAAAAAAGCTATATTCTAAATCTATTGTGCAACATGGTTTTGGATATTTTAGAATAAAATTTATAAATTTTATGCTTTAAGTACTTGAGTATGATCAGAAATGTAATCTAACACATTATAGAACAATAATTTTGGGCAGTGGCTGTAAGGGGAGAAGGGGAAAGGTTTCCATTGCTCATCTGTTATTCCTAATTTCAAACAGAAGGAATTGTATAGTTACATGTTTGTCTCTTTTAACAATATATAGCCTGGTTGAATTGCTCTGAACTTTGGAGACGTAGATTAAGGTAGGCAAACTCTCACATGCCTCTTTTAAAATAAAATCCTGAAGCCTTCTCTTTGAGTTGTCAATGTTCTCATCCAGAACAGACTTACGTTAGAAACCAGCTGTTTCTACAAAGTCCTTCTGCTATAAAATAGGGTGTATTAAATTTCCCAGAAGAGCCTAATTGAGCTTGCACCATATTTCTTGGAAGACATATAAAAGAGTAATACATTTTTGTTCTCACTTTCAAATAAGGATCAATTCGCAATGAAAAGCGAAAACTTTCAAACTGCCCAATTTTGAGAAAACAGAATTATTTCCAGTAAATTAATCCACTGCAATATATGTACCAAGTCTCATGAACCTGAGATTTATTCTTATTGGGAAGTAAGCAAGATAATCTATAATGAAAAGAACTGTTAGATCTTTGGTGTGGAAGATTACTTATCCTCTTATAATATCAAATAATTTAGGGTGTTCTGTCATTTTAAGTTATTAAAATTCTGCTGAGATAGCACCCTCCCTTTAGCTATTGGTAGGGTTTCTCCTGTTCTTAAAGTAGCAGAAAGGAGATGAAATGACAGCTCTTACAAGATCCATCATCAAACTCCTAGACTAAGTGGATACAGCAACAGCATCATATTTATTGACTTATTTTTGAACAGGTTAATAATATTTGAGGAAGCACTGTAGAGGATTAATGAGATCAAGTATTTTAAATATTCCACTAAAGCCCAGGACAACATTTCCAAATTTTAAAAAGAAAGACTATATTTTCATTGAACAAATTATATTCCAGACATTCTTGATTGTTCCTTATTATTCCAAGGTATTCAGAGATCTTATTTTGAAATAGAAATCAGCCTTAGGAGTTAATAGTAATGATAGCATATACAGGTGAAACTCAAAAAATTAGAATATCATGCGAAAGATCATTTATTTCAGTAATGCAATTTAAAAG
>BHFT01038156.1:0-27832 GCA_004320025.1 Laticauda laticaudata | reverse complement strand
GTTGGTGCAGTGTGACATGGGCTTAAAGAGTTAAGAGCCCTTAACTTATAGCCATTCATTTAACAACCAATTTGATATGGTGGGGCTGAAAAAAAAGTGGCTTATGACTGATCCTCACATTTTTTGGTTGCAGAAATATTCTTATCTGCACATTCTTTGTAAAATGAATAAATTACTAAGTAGGTGTATTTCTATATTTTTCTAAAATATGTAACTTGATAAATGCCATTACAATATTAATAGCTACATATTTATTTAATATTCCTTAAAGCTGCTGAAATACTAATCTTGAGGATGCCAGTTTAATTTACCATGAAGATGTCGCATCAATCCATAAAATTTTTTGTTATGATATAGCAGCCAAATTGCAATCTAGTCTTTAAGACTGTGCTCAATGAACATCATATTTTGGCAACAATCCCTGTAGTGTGTCATTACTGAGGCAGGCTTTCTAAAAAACCATAACACTTTTGAAAAGAGCTTCTGCGTTTATTAAACATTCAGTTTATCTTTCCCTTCTCTGCCTCCTCCCATCTCCATTCCTTGCAGCATCTGGTTTTCATCGGCCAATGTGTATTTTAGATTTCATTACATTATGCTCAAGATGTGATATAGCACTCTTAAAAATTCAAACCAAAGAGATTTGCTGGGTATATTAAATATTATTCATATCCGAATTAAATAAAAGGAAGAAGGAATTAGTGGTTTTGGCTGAATATTAAATTAGGAATTGTAAAAACTAATGAAAAAAATTATAGAACAAAGTAATTTTAAAAAATGAATTCACATTTGAATATATGCTGATATTAATCAAAATGGGGAGGGGTTTGCAATGGGTCAGTGGTTAGACACAGAGCTTATCAGCTGCAAAGCTGGCAGTCCAGGTTCGAGACTTGAGCGCTTCAAAATGGGGTAAACTCCTGTTACTTGCCCCAGCTACTGCCCACTTAGCAGTTTGAAAGCATACACATGCAAGTAGATTAATAGGTACCACTTCAGTGGGAACATAATAGTGTTCTATGTGACTTTGGAGAATAGCTATGCTGGCCACATTACCATGGAAAATGTCTTCAGACAATGCTGGCTCCTTTGGCCAAGAAACAGAGTTAAGCCCTACTCCCCTAGAAATGGACATGACTGGATAAGGAAACCTTCACTTTTCTATTAATCAAAATATACACATTTAGGATACTGTTATTAATGTTCTACAAATAGTTACTTGTGATAGCTCTCCCATGTTCTCCACCCCAAGAGGGATGAAAGCAACAGGAAAGCAAAATGATTAAAGTCCTTTGCAAAAAAAAAAAAGCAAGAAGAATGTATGCATGTAGATTAATGTTTGGTTTATCTGAGCAACTGGTCCATGAATGGTAGGTAGCATGTTATCCCCTGCTGCACTGTATTTTTAAATCCAAAAAACATTTTCAAAAAACACTGCATGCTTAAAGCTCATGCAAAACAAAAAAAGCAAAATGGAATGCTCTGCACATTAACAGGGAAAACTCAAAATGGCCACAAAACACAATACTGTGGGAACCAGTGTCCTGTGTTCTTTACTATTTGCAGTAGTCTTGGCATTTTCCACCATGTATCCTATATCCGTTGCTGATATATTTTCAGGTGTATTTCAAGATGTTGGGATTCCCTTTCAAATTCTACATGCTTTAGAGCTGGCGAACCTATGGCACGCATGCCGGACGTAGTATGCAGAGCCATCTCTCTGGACATGCCAGCTGTTGCCCATTGCTCTTCTGGGTTCCAGTGCATGTGTTTTTTACATGTGTGAGCACAGGAAACCGGAAGAGCAGTTGCCTGGCATGCACGTGTGCACCAGGAAGCAGAGTTTTCAGTTTCCAGTGTGTCCATGTGCACTGGACACATGGTTTTCACGCATGCATGTATGCCAGAAATCAGGTGGCTGGCATGCATGTGCACAGGGGAGCTGCTCTTTCGGTTTCCGGCACTCCTGCGTGCATGCCAGGGAGATGCTCTTCCAGTTTCCGATGCTCATGCGCACACTCTCATTTTGGCACTCAGTGCTGAAAAGGTTTGCCAACATTGCCTTCAAGGCTGATTGAGATCGCTTACTCTAAACAAAGCCTAAAGAGATAGAGTGCTTATACAGAGTGCTTGCTTTCCATTCCTTGTTAAGATATAGTGTTTGAAGAAGATGTTTTTAACAGGAGAGCAGCTCCTGCACTCCTGCCAGCTATAAGATTTGTACCCTCACTTTTCCAGCATGCATTTGGGGACAGAGACATATGTAGGTAACAGTACTGGGGAACTGATGAGGTTTTGTCTGGCACAATATATGGCATTGTTTTATTTTATGTGCCAACTCAGAAAGCTCAAACTGCCCAAAGAGCTGCTGATCCAATTCTACAGAGGAATTATTGAGTCAATCACCTGCACCTCTACAACTGTCTGGTTTGGTTCTGCAACCCAACAGGACTGAAGCAAACTTCAGAGGATAACTAGGAATGCAGAAAAAACAATTACTACCAACCTGCCTTGCATCGAGGACCTGTATACTGCACAAGTCAAAAAGAGGGCTGTGAAAATATTTACAGACCCCTCACATCCAGGACATAAACTGTTTCAACTTCCCTCAAAACGACGCTATAGAGTATTGCACACCAGAACAACTAGACACAAGAACATTTTTTCCCCAAAAGCCATCACTCTGCTAAACAAATAATTCCCTCAACATTGTTCAACTATTTACAAAGTGTGCACTACTATTTCTGTTAATCTTCTCATCATTCCTTATCACCCATCCCCTCCCACTTGTGATTGTAGGACTGTAACTTTGTCGCATGTATCCTTATGATTTATATTGACTGTTTCCTAGTACGAGTTGATTGTTGANTACTGAGAGTATTTACACCAAGACAAATTCCTTGTGTGTCCAATCATACTTGGCCAATAAAGTATTCTATTCTATTTCATGTTTGCTTGTATTATTATTTGATAAAATTGATTATTTTTATGATTACTGTATTATTTTATGTTATGTTGCTGCTTGTCAACCACTGAAACATAATGAAAATATTATAAATAAATAATACACACCAAATCTTCTGCTGTCACAGGTTGCCCTTTTGTGTTATTAGCAATTACAATCTTTCCCAGTCTCTCTTTCATATCAGACAGGCTACTGGTTAATGCTAATATTGCCATTATTTCACTTGCAACAGCTATATCAAACTGAGTCTGTGAACAGAAAAAGAAAGTTATAGAAAATAGACATTCAAAGCTCATAACTAGATCTCCTACATGCCTAGTATAGTGTCACAGCTGTCAACTAGACTGGGAAGTTTAAAAAAACAATAATACCCAGAAGATCATGGAAACCACTTGCATATTCTTGCTAAGAAAACAACAAAACAATCTGCAGGTTTTTTAGACACCATGTATGGCTCACTTGTATTTTTACATTTTATATTGCTTTTATTTTGTATTTATTTTATATTCTTCTCTACTGTTCTATAAAGCTCAGCAAGATCAACATGGTGCTAGATAACATCCCAGGAGGTCAGTACCTACCTGAGTGCTAGGAATGGTGGCTAAATGGTTTGATCTGTGTCGCCCTAAGGAAAGCTTATATAACATACTCTCTCATTCAACACAGTAAAGAACAACATCACCTTTATGGTTATTTGGAAGACCAATTTCTTATCTAGTTAGTTCT
Source organism: Laticauda laticaudata (assembly GCA_004320025.1). Lineage (NCBI taxonomy): Eukaryota > Metazoa > Chordata > Lepidosauria > Squamata > Elapidae > Laticauda > Laticauda laticaudata. The sequence continues at coordinate 24,141 of BHFT01038156.1, read as the reverse complement.
CTAGCTATGTTTATAAACAGAACTAGGCCCACCTGCCAATCACTTTAAGCTTGAAGGAGGTTGCATATTCCATATGATAACTTTCACTTATATTTACAGTGGAACCTTGGGTCATGACCATAATCCGTTCCAGGACTTCGATTGCAACCAGATTTAGTCATGACCGGAAGCACGACCATCTGCGCTTGCATGGACAAAAAAAAATTGGCGCCTGGTGCCAAAGGGGAAATTGCTGCGGCAGGGAAAATCGCTGCAGCTGTGTATGGTCACCACCCGAAGATGCATTCAAGACCAGAAACAAAACTTTACCAAAAATACTGGTCGTCACCCAGTTTGGTCGTGAACAGAAGCGTTTGCGATCCAAAGTTCCACTCTATTTTGTTTAGCAATAGGCTCTTAAGCGCTCTCAAGAATATACTCAGGTGGCCATTTCATCCATGTCATTTTTGAGCTAATTTATCAATACATAAATACCATTGAGTTCTATTTCTACATATTTTTTCAAATTCTATCTAATTCTATGATGAAATGAAATTATTCCTATGCTATTGATAATAAAGCAGATTGAACTTCTGGAATAAACATTGATTATGTTTAACAGAAACAGAAATAATTATCTTAAACTGTATGTCAAATTATGGTGAAGATTTATTCATTTCTAAGCCTTCGTATATCAATTTACTGAAATAATAGCAGGAATGGAGCATCATAAAGTCTACATGAAATTTAATCTCAAACATACTTACCTGACGAGAAAATCCCTTCTCTGTATTTGCTTGGCCAATTGTTATTTTTCTAAGGAATCTATCATTTGTATCCACCACTGAAAGGAAAACAAATAGTTGAAATATTTATTAAAGTATGAAAGCTTCTGTTCTACTACCAGAATTGGGTGGAAAATGTTTGCATATTTCACCTTGTTAATATGTTATAAATATAATTTAAGTATCCACATATATCATTATCTTTAATGTATGTTATTCTTTTGAAATGCTATGGAAGCGTGGAACTGTAGCAGGACAGAGTAACATAATTTTTTGCATGGTTGAATTTTGCTGAAAACTTATACATGAGACTAGAATAATGACATTTTTTTGCAATACAATGATTATAGAAATATTGAAAATATTCATTCCGGAGTATAAATTATTAATATTTTAACATAGACACAAAGTCAAAAGTGTCACAGTATATTCATGAACTGGAATAGAGGTGAGTAACAAGGTCAGCCAATGAGAGCTGAATTGAGGGTTGAAACTTAAAGAGAGAGTCTAGGCGTGGCTCGATATATTAAGCTCGGCAGCTCTGAAGCTATGTTAAAGGCCGTGTCACACTGCACCAACGGATGCAAACAGAAAGTAAAACAGACAAAAAAGCTTTCCATCCGTTCGAAAACGCGATGTACTCACTGCCTCCGTTTGGCTTCCTCTTCAATGCTCCGCGTTGTCCTTCTCTCTATGTCCAGCATCTGTTTTTATGACGTTTCAATCACGCTCACAAAAGTTTTGGGCTGCCTAAAAACTTTTGTCGCGAAAATGTTCCATATCGTTCATATCTGCTCTATACGCATGGCCGTCTACGGATCGTTGCTATCTGTTTACACATCGCGTATACTACGCTAGGGCGTGCGACTGCCCATGCAGAGCGCCGCGCAACGTCGCATGTCCGTCCGGACCAGGAGGAAGCGAACGGTCACGCCGAACGATGAGAAGGATGCCTAGCGATAGCAGAACTGGAAACATAAGCGTCTAAAACGGAAAAACGATTGCAGAGGGACCATATTCGATATGAGGATGTTAAGATGCCATAGAGGATGCAGGGACATCCATTCATGCTATAAAAGGGGGGCAACTCGCGCTTGCACTAACTGCCAGACCAAGACAAGTGTGCAAGACTCTAGCCCTCTCAGACTCTTGCCTCTTTATCACAGGCATCAGTATTTCCACCAGTGATATGCTGACAAAATGCTTATTGCAGAGTCAATTACTTCTGCAACCTCAACGGAACATCTACAGTCTGTGAGAGTACTAGGGAAGCAGGAGGCACCAAAAAAAGTCCTGGCTCAAATGTGGTTTGCCAGAAGAGCCAGTAGCTAATTTACAGACAGCTGATGGTGGAGCTTCAAGGATCGAAGACCTTGGCGTGTCCAGAATCATGATACTGCATCCAGCCATGTTTGATGATGCTTGCAGCGCTGAAACCCCAGGTTGAAAAGCAACACATCAACTTTCGACCAACCTGGACCCTTGGGCTCAAGGGTCGACTACTCCTCTGCGCAGCTGGCTATCATGGACAAGCACGAGGAGCACTGAGCCATGGCGTGAGGGTGCGCCCAGGCAATCAGCTTTGTCTGTCAGATGAGTGGTGCAGGCATTGAATCGAAGAATAACAAGTGAGAGCTTCTACTCAGTTCCTCCCTGAAGAAGGGAATGGAAGAAATGTTCCCGAGCACTGGTGTCATGAAGTGGAACTTACCCCCACACGTTGGAGCATCAATGGAACACGGCTCAAAGCTGCCAGTCACTCAGGCTCCCACTTATGTCAATCTCCATAGGGCTTTTTACAGAAGCTCATCCGCTTCCATGGTCGATGCTGACACAGTTCATGTGCATCGATGGGCTTACGGAACGGTATTTCCCAGTTCCCCAGGTTAGCAATGCGTTCAAGGGGGTGGACACTATTGGGCTCAGATCAGCCGCTGCCCACTGACAGATTGTATCAAGTGGGATGAAAGCTTTCTTCCCTAACAACTACCTCTATGAAGCCTACACTCAAAAACATCACCCCTGAAGAGAGGATTTTACTGAGGCTGTCCAGGGTCAAAGAATGAGATGGTGGAGAAACGCATTGGATCCTGGCAACAGGTTCCATGGTTATTATAGCCAACATCAAGATCGCCCAGAAACAGTGAGGAGGATCGTGGAGGAGCTTGCTCATCCGCACAATCTATGCGCACGCTACCCGTATGACAGGATAGGACTTGTTGGACCTCCAGCAAGGAATGGGGAAATGGAGCCTGGGGATGGAGAGCAGGGCGAAACATAATAAGAATTGAGGGTGTGCGAGGGCCAACAGAGCCTCAGATGGCGAAGTAAGCGCGAACTCCTGAACACTGGTGCGACATCCCCAGCTGAGATGTGGAGTGACGAAGGACGATTGAATCGAGTGAATTAAATGGATGCTTCCTCAGCTGTATCATGCAACACGGATGAGATGGCATGTATGTTGGCTTGCTACAATGAAGCAGGTCGGGGTTTAATAATGAGTTGTGTTTGTGCTAATTAATTGGTGGATCCATGCTTAAATGTTTTGATAATGAAGGGCCATAGGGTGGCATTGGGAGGAGTGGAACATCCAGTCCCACTAGGACTTGCATGGAGGTTTTATTATCCATCCCACAGGTAATCACCTGGCCGCATCCCACAGCTATCTTAACACCATCCCAGGTATACTATTCATCAACAGAATATCGTTAACCCATCCAAGAGTATCACCTTCCATCCCACAGCTATCTTTAACCATCCACATAAGCATGCAAAGGCTAAACATTTTAAAAGTTTCCACCAGACTTTATAGAAAAAATAAATGAAGCAAGTGTGTGAAAAAAGATAACTTTTAAATACAAACTGTAAAAGCAAATGACCAAAGTAGTGTCAAATAAAGTCAAAAATATCCAGAGCAGCAGTCTCTGGACTGCCTCTTGGCACTCGGGAGGTGTGTGCGCAGTCTTTAAGTGTTATGTTAGGTCAGGTGCTGTGGAGGTGGGTGCTAGCTTGCAGTGCTGGTCTGAGGTGTTGCTGGATGGCATGGCCAGAAGACAACAGGGGACGCGTAGTGTTGAGGATGGTTTCGGAGAGCTGGTCGCCCGGATGCTGAGAGGATCTTCATCCAGTGCAATGGGTGTCAGCCCAGTACGAGGACAGATGTATGAGGGCCGGCTTGGCTGTGGGCAAGCGAGGCGAGTAGTGTGGTGGGGCTGGCTTGAAAGTCTGCAGTGGGGTCAGGACTGGGTGGGTGGCATACATTGCTTGGACTGGCATCAGTGTCGTGGTGTGTCGGCCTGATTGCGTGCCTGCATGTGGAAAGGGCTGCTGTCTGTGCTGCAGGTAGCTGGTAGCTGGTAGGTGAGGGGGGCATGTGGGAAGACCCTGTATGGGAGGAGAACATCACCTGGGGTGTAGGCAGCAGACCAGGACTGGGTGGGAGCAGGTTCATCTGATTGGAGGTTGTTAAGGCAGCGGTGATGATCTCTCTGTCCACTGTAGCTGGGGATCCGCCATCTCTTGAGGGTCTGTTGACGTAAAGTTGAGGAGAAGGGTTGTGTGGGAGGAGGAAGGTTTGGATGGGACTAGCTGAGAGAGGAGACTATGAGGCTGGTGCGGAGGTGTCCCTGATACTACAACACAGGACATTGTGGTGTGCCCTCCTCGCTGTTGGCTCTCTGCTTACGTGGAGGCAGAGGCGTGGGTGGATGCAGACATGCGCAGGTTGGACTCAATGTATATCGTCTTCCCACCGACGCAGGGAGTCCTCAATCGCTCCCCACACACTTTCCACCATCCTGCGCGGGGGTAGTTTCCGCGATGCGATGCACTCCAGAAACCTGGCTGGGAGACAGGATGGACTCTCGGCTGGAAGAGGTAACTGGTCGCAGCAGGTGTGGAGAGAGGAGAGGTAGACGATGGTCTACTGGTGCCCTGTGGGCTAAACTGCTCCTCCAGGAAGCTGAATCTTGGCAATTGACATAGTTCTTCTCTGTTCGTCAGCTAACACGGGCATGGCAGATTTTTGAGGTCAGGCTTACGTATAGTGGTGCATGTGCCTTACCACAGCCAGGAGCACATCAAGGGTGTGTAGCCCCAGAACTCTCGCTGTCTCTCCAAGCAGCCTGCTCTGCTTGGTGGTTCTGTACACGCCGGTGTCCGCGTTCCGCCACCGATAGTTCGTTCTCCTCAGCACTACCAGACCTCATTCTCGTCGTTTCTCTCGATGCAAAATGCTCTCTCCGGTCCTGCATAAGCCTCTTCTCCGCTGTTGCTAGACCAGATGGGCCTCATCGAGGGGGGTCAGGTGGTAGGGCTGCTCCCTCACGACAACAGCAATGAGCAGCAGCATATCATCACCAGCTAGGATATATAGCATGCAGCAGGAATAGAAATCCATCAGCTAAGCAGGAGCAGCAGCAGCAGCAGCAAAACAGCGAGAGCAGCAGACAGAGTAGGCGCAGGCAGAGGGTCATCAAGAACAGAGAGACGACAGCAGCAGCAAAGAAGCCAGGACAGGAGCAAGAGAGGACCAGGAACGAGCAGGACCAGAGAGCACTTCAGCGAGTAGGAGCTCAAAGCCCACTGCAGGAGCACTAGAGCGAAGCTCAGGCAATTGAATAGCGAGCCAAGCACAGAAGCTCCAGCAGAAGATGGAGTCAGGGCCAGGGCGGAGAGGGGGCCTGTTCCTTTTGCCCCCAGGGATGGCGCAGGTTCCCTGAGGCCTTGCGTATCTTCCCATGGTTGTTGGGTTGCGGAGTGTAAGGAAGGCTGTCAGGAAGCCTTGCAGGCACCAAAGCTTGCAGGAAAGCTGTTGCAGGCACCAAGCTTGCAGGAAGGCTGCACCGAAAGGTGGTAGGAAGGCTGCACGAAAGGCTGTAGAAGCCTGGAGGAAAGCCTGTTTAGGAAGGCAGGCACCAAAGGCTTGCAGACAGACTGGCTGGAGGGAGCCTGAAGGCAGTGCCAGCAGGCTGGAAGGGAGGCTGAGCAGGAGGCTGGATGCCAGGCTGGAAGTGGCTGCCCAGGAGGCTGGGAGGCAGGTCTGGAGAGGTCTTGGCAGAAAGGCTGAAGGCGACATGCAGGCAAGGACTTGATACATAGTATGAAAGCATGCAGGTCTGTCCTCCAAGTGCTGGCAACGTGCGAGCTGCTTCTTTATATCTGAGGTGCTTGTGACAATGAGCATCCCCCCGCATCTCAACCATTACTCACAGGCATCCCGTTTTGCTTATCGCTGTGCCATTCTGCTTAGGCTTCCGCTCTGCATCCGCTTTAATCGAGTCTGCAACCGATTCTGGAGGCGTTCGTTTTTTTTTTTTTTTTGTTATTTTATTTTCTTTTTTTTTTTTTTTTTTTATCGTTCGCATGCCGTGTTTGGCTGAGGACCACCCGAGCCCTCCCATCTGCTCCGCTCCCCATTGCCGCTCCCATCCGCTGGGTTGTCCGTTAAACAACATCCGCAGTTTGCATCCTTTCGCGTCCTCCCCGGTCGTGGTATCACTTAATTTATACGTGGGCAAATTATGTTTGCCCATTGACGGAACAAAGATGAACATTTTTCCTCTTTCCGTTGTGTCCTTTTAGGCATCCGTGGGGGGCGTGTGAAGGGCTAATTTGAGTCCTGATTTGAAATGAACTGCTTCTCTTCACTCTGCTTGCTAGAAAACCTAGTGCAGAAGCTACCAGTGAAGAGCAACTAATTCGTTGTGAAAACTAGAGCTCTGCTCTGAACCTGTAACATGTCTGCTTCTGTTTGAGTTTGCTCCATGTTGGAGAAATCTATTGTGTTATAAAATTTACTTAATATGTTTATAAAGATGTTAAATGAAGCATCAGCCATCTCTGATTATAGAATACTTTAGTGGCCAAGTGTGATTGGACACACAAGGAATTTATTTTGGTGTATTTTTCTGGCGCTGCATTTATGCTGCAAAACTCTGCAGAAAAAGGCATTTCAATATATTGCTTAGCAAAATCATATTAAAAAACCTTCTATAAAATTATCTTCACTAAACTTTGTCTATAGGAAAACTTAACTTTTCAGCTACAAAGATAGAATGACCTTTTCTTAGAATTCCCCCCAAATTGACCATTTTTCTGAACATTCATCATTGGAATCTCATTTTTCAATTAAAACAATCCAAATTACCCTTGGAGCCAATAATTTTTGGAAACAAAGATAATTTACTAAATTTAAAGACTCTATTAATATTTGGATGACAGATTTCCAGGGAACACCAAAACTCTTGGTTAGACAAATAAAAAATAAAAAAAAATATCCCAGAAGAAGGAAGATCATAGTGCTGTGGAGAAAACAACACTGACATGTCCATGAAGTTACCAGGAATTAAAACTGACTTGAAAGAGGCTTTACCTTTACATTTAGAACAATGAGCATATTCTAAATGGTCTTTTTAAGTAATATGTTTTTATTCTATTTACCACCCAAATTTCCTTCTGGTAGAGGGGTGATACGTTTGTTCAATAAAGAAATAAAATTAAAATTTGGAAGGACATGCTCTTCTACTGCAATGGAGAATGCAGACATTTAAGGAAGTCTTTTTGTTTATAAGACATTGGATGGTATTTAAATTCAATATGCATATGGAAAAAAAACACCACTAATGTACAAAAATCAAACAAGCTTTCTAAAATAACATTTTGTAGAACACAAATACAGAACATTTTAAAAACCCTTTGAGTTACAGATATTTTATTGACTCTTGATTTTTATTACTCATTCTGGAAGGAAAACTATACCTTGCAACATCATGGAAGAAGAAAGCACTAACTAACTTACAGGGTGTTCCATTTTACATCTAAAATGGGGACAAGTTTATAATTTTTTGATAGGATGTATACAGGGACAAGTAACTGAAGTTGTGCAACCAAGATTTACCAAAGTGCATTATATATTTGTTCTAGAATTACTTAGCATGCTAAATTCCATCTGCCAAATATATACCTCTATTCTATGAGCAAAATCAGCCTGTGACAGTCTTAGATTTGATGACAGCAGACAGCAAAGGAGACAGCAGACAGCAGACAGCAAAGGCTTCCACACACAGGAAGAGGTGCCGAGGCCCAAGGATGGGTTTCTACCCGTTCTGCCCACCTCTGTAGAACCGGTAGCTCTGAAGAGCAGCAGACATAGAATGGGTTCTATGTCTGCTGATGTTTTTGCCCACCTGCCCACCCGGGCTCTTACCCGATCTTTATTTCCTGATTTTTCAACTTCAGCTGCAGTTAAAAAAACAGGAAAAGAGGGCTGTTTCAAAGGCTGCATCTCTGCACACAGCATGTTGATGACGATTTACAGGTGTGAGGCTCAAGGCGTGCAGGAAAGCTCGTAAATCCCAAACTGGCAGTTAACCCTGTCATATCCCACCCCTGCCTAGGCCCCTTTGAGACAAACAGAAGTCATCGCCAGTCAGGGACCTGTTTACATGGAAATAGCATAAATATCTCCTACTAGCTGCAGCAATGAATAAAACAATGAAATGTGTGTTGTTATGTCTTAAGGCAAACCCTCCCCTTTTGTATTTCTTGATATCAGAAAAAAATATATGTCACAGGGTTGTGTGCTCCTTCAACAATTTCCTTCTGGAGAAACAGTCAACACTGTTATTTATGATCCCTTCATCCAATTCTAAATGCAGGTTTTTCAGGAAATGGGACCTGTGAATGTCATAAGCGGATTGCGACAAAAATACACCATCCTAATACTTTCACACACTCACAGGATATGTATATTTTTGAGGAAGCCACAATTTATATGCTTTGGCTTACCTATTATCAAGCCAGTGTTTATAATTGTCACCAACACTCTCCCATTTCCAGTTGCTATGATATTATTATGAAAAACTAAGGAAATCAAAGATAGTTACACTACAGCTTTCCACCACAAATTGCTTATGCAAATTGCCTATGTTTTTATTCTGGGTGAGAGTGGGATTCTTACAGCAGGATCTCTCACATTGTCACATTCACCAAATTTGCTGAGAATTGCCAAAAGCTTAAGGAATGGGAAGAACATTTATATAGCTTTTATGTTGGGTGTTTGTGAGTCTTTGGTCCAAAGCAATAAAATCATTGAGTTAAAAGAAGGGGAACTTTTATCATATTTCCAGTTCTCAAAATTCAAAGTACAGAATATACAGGAAAAATCAAGACCATACTTATTAACTTGTTTCCAAAATATTAATCAGGATGTCAGATTTTGTTTTGCTTCCAGAGACCATTATCAAGTCACAAAAGATAGTTAAGCAAATGCAGTTTTCTTTTCCTTTTCACTGAATAACTGAATCAGTTCTGAAAAGAAGTTTTTTGTCAAAAACTGTATATAAAACTCTGCTTCTTTCAAAAGTCATTGTTTATGTTAAGGTTGAAACTTTCCAGGAGGTATCTAGTAGATAACTTTATGCAAGAGCAAAGTAGACTAGATGGAGACATCTTTTATTTGATACCTACCCCTTTGCCATGTTATTGTAGATGTGTCTATATCAAGTCGCACAAATCTGTTAATCTCATCTGCAGTTAATGTTTTAGGATCCATTTTGGTTATTCCGAGTCTCTAAAATCAAATAAAGAGAAAGAGATAGAAATAGATACAGAACTTATGTCAGGATTTTGGCAGTTACCCCATTTAAATCATGAGTCTTGAGCCAAACTTCCAAAACTTCAAAAGGATTTATTGGGAATTAAAATGTCTGGCACTGCCTGGGTGTAGCCAACTCTGAGATACATAATTCATTGTCACCCTTGACCCTGGTTCCCTCCTGCCACCCCCTGAGTGTATTGTAATTCATATTCTCTAATGGGACACATCCATAACCAAGAGTCATCAATCATGTTCTCCAGTTAGAATTTTGCACAGCAGAAACTTCAGTCATTTAGTTACTGTCTTTGAAAATTATTTATGGAATGCACTTTTAGTTTCCAAGCTGCTGCACTGCTTCCCCCTTCCTTTCTGTTGGCAACTCTAAAAAGACCATAGATACATTTTATGAGCTGACAACTTACACATATGACCATAGTACCCCTGTGCCCTATTCTCATACTTGCTAAATTGTGCCTACATGGCACCCAAAGCCTGATCAGATCCACTGTAATTTTTGTTAATGTAGAAATCAAGCAGGCAGTGGTTTATGGGACAGACATTCCAGTAGACATTCCAGTTTTAATCTTTTCCAGTGGAACAAGAAACAGGAGGAAAAGCAGCAGCAAGTATCAGTAATATATCTTGGGAACAAAGTGTGAAACAATCCATACCAAAAGTGTTTGAAAGATTATGAAACAAATCATAAGCCCTATCAAACTACTGTAATTACTGCATACAATGGAAGACAAATATGTCTATAGGATACTGGGTGGTGAAGGTCCTGTTTGCCCCAAGGAGCACAAAATTGAAGTTTAGCTATCTTTACAGTAAACCAGTTATGAGAAGGAAGACCCTACTTGGAGCAAAGACTCTTCAATGTAACAAAATATTCTGGATCCAGCTGTCTACAGAGCTCATCTCCCTGCTGTGGCCACCCAGTATACCTAGAAGCTGAACTGCTAATAAGAGGCTCAATAGAAGGCAGTTATTAAATCTCCAATGTATGTTATTAAACAACTATCTTGAATGACCTGCTTAAGCAGATAAGGCTATTGTGAATGGAAAAAGAGATAAGACACTAATTTGTTTCCTAATTCTGTATCTCCAAGTATTCTGTTGCAGATATAAAAATAGATCTCATCTTATCCTGTTTTATTTTCAAGAAGAACAACTGGACAGTGCAAAATGTAAGTGAAAAACAAAAATAAAGAACATTTGCCTCTTGGAGTACTTCTTATCACCCACCCAATGCCATCCCATGGTTATCAAAAGTGATAGCTGGTAAGCTTTCATGTTATCTAAAACAACACGTTGCAATTATTATAATCAAGTTGTGGCCTCAAATGTATTACAATTTGTATAATTATAATTTCCATTCTAAACTAAGTTCTTTCTCTTTCCTTCACTTTTTGAAAAATATGTTGGTCAGCACTTTAAGCAACTACAGTAATTTTAGCATTTGATTCATGAAATTAAATACATTCAGTGCTTTTTTATACAAAATGTATGGCTGGATTGCTTTCCTCTGCAGGACTGAGAATCATAATCAAATTTAGTAATTCCCAGGGAAGACATTTAACTATTAAGATAACCAGTTACCTGCCACTGTTTTACAATTCCAGTCTATTATTTGTAGTCTGTTAGTGAGAAAAATCAAAGAATTTCAGTAAGATATCTACATAATCTTTTCAGCACCCCCTACCCAAGTAATACGTGGCATTAATTTAAAGATTTCTCCAGCTTCTTAAATTACTCTGGAGCATATAATTATTCTGAATCTACCTTGCTTTTTGCATAGATGTGGGCAGTCTACACATAATCATTTCCCCCATCCCTATGTGGTGATTCAGAGCCTGGTGGTTTGCTTAGAGTTGAACAACCAAAGAGTATAAATATACTGTATTTAAAAGTCAATATTTTTATTCAGTTCAAGGTTCTTTGGATTGTAACTTAAAGCTATGAACCACTTTTTAACAGCAGTAAAAATGTAAGTTGTTGAAAGCACATGAAAATGCTTTCCCATTCTCTTTTAGAGGAATTCCCTAACTCCATATAGAATTCCATATAATGGAAGCAAATAGTTACATTTAAAGGTAAAAGTAAAGGTTTCCCCTGTTTAGTCACATCTCACTCTTGGGCAGAGGTCTCCAAACTTGGCAATTTTAAGACTTGTGGACTTCCTGAGGAAGTGGGAGTCCACAAGTCTTAAAGTTGCCAAGTTTGGGGACCTCTGCTCTAGGGGGCAGTGCTTATATCTATTTCTTAGTTGAGGGAGCCAGCATCATCCCAAGATATTTCCATGGTCATGTGGCCAACATAACTATATGCTGAGCTGCACAGAATGCTGTTACCTTCCCACCGAAGTGGTATCTATTTATCTACTCGCATCTGTATGTTTTCGAACTGCTAGATGAACAGGAGCTGAGGCAGACAACGGCGGGTTCACCTCATTGTGCAACGCTCAGGTCTTGAACCTGAGCTGTCAGCTTTCCATTTGATAAAGTCAGCATCTTTAATCATTTTCCAGTTACATTTACTTCATCCTATTTTTTGTGTAGCCAGGCCAGCCTTTATTAGAATCTCCTCTTCTCATTAAAGTCTGCATCAACTTTATTTATTTTAAAACCAAACCAAAAGCTTTTCTTTTCAAAATAAGTAAGTTGTCTATAGAGATTCTCAGTCATCCAAGTCATGGTTGTTCCAAAGGTGCTTTTTCAAGAGGCACGTGGACTTTATGGTTTTTGTTTGAAGACGTTTTGTTTCTCATCTAAGAAGCTTCGCTGAAGAGGACAGAAGCTAAAGAAGCTTCTTGGATGAGAAGCAAAATGACTTTAAAGAAAAACCAGAAAGTCCACTTGTCTTTTGAAAAAGCACCTTTGGGAAATCCAAACTAATGTTTTCCAAAATATTCTATAAGATATTCCTTAAAGAACTACTTACTTTCATGCGTGCAAGTTGTATAGCTGAAAATTTCCTTTCTCCATGGACTGATGGAACCAATCTATTATATAAGGCCTGTAAAGAATACAATAGTAAATATCAGTAAGGGAAGTGTTATTCCAGTCAGGTATTATAGACATAACTTTCTCTGTAATAATTCTGTTCAAGCTTTATATCCATGTTACAAAGCTCTTCTAAACATGCCTCCATTTACTGTAGCTTCTGAGAAAAATTTCCCCCTTTTTAAAAAGAAACAAAGCAAGCTGCTGTAAGTGTCATAACTAATAAAATGCACATGAATGGGAAAGGAAGGCTTTGGCAAACAGACTGCCCAGTACTTCTCTCAAAAACTAAACTGAGGATTAAAAAACTGAAAATACCACTGTGTGTCAGGTTTAGGGGACAGAATTATTTATTTATTTATTTATTCTGTCAAAAGCTTACAACACAATAGAAATAAGAATAAACATAAGTTTAAATATAAGAAACAGGAACTAATTATTGGGGACAATAGGACAGGAACAGTAGGTACGATTGTGCGCTTATGCACGTCCCTTAATTACATTTAGTATAACTCTTTCCTTAAGTACAGCATTTATTTAATCACCCCTCCCTCGGTCTCCTTGGAGAATTTATGATAGGGAATCTAATTTTTTTCCTTGCCTAATTACCTTAAATAGTCTGGCCCTGGAAACTAAGTCTGTTCTTATTTATGCAGCAGATTGGAACTAATTTTTGAGTCACACAAATGGAGTTTCCACCAACTTGGCTCCCTCCCAAGTATTGCATTGCAACTCCCAGAACTGAGAGGTGGCCATCATTTTGCCCTGGAGTTCCCATTCCTTTTTTGAGCCATATGTAAAAGGAGAAAAGGAAAATCAAACTAAAGCTTACATAATGTTGAATCTAAACCAAGAACTTAGTCAAGCCTAATTCTATCGAAATTCTATGCATTTCAAGAGAAATATTCGACCCAACAGTTATTTCAACTTCAAAATGCCTTTTATGAGAAAACACAGTGTGTATACAATCATATGTAGCCATTAAATGTGACATGTCACAATTAAAAGACTGTCCTGGAGGTCATGGGACATATCTTTTCCAGCTCAAAAATGTATGTATATGTATGGGATCACTGTCAGTGGTGCTACATACCTATCTTTCTCAAAATAGGAATACCTGAACGGGCGACTTGGCCTCTGCATCCCTCCAGAATTTTGGGCTATTTCTAACAATATATCATGGCTCCAAGATAGCAAATTTAATATGTCAGATTTCATATTATATTGTCTGATGCAAACTTTCCATAATTGCATGAACATACAAACAGTTTTTAAACTAAGCAAGCAGAAATGAAAAGATGAACCTCTGAACCATAAAAAAACTTTCTTCATTGACAAATCTCAAAGCCAAGACACTAGGGCAGCACAGGTGTTCTTCCTGATTGCAAAATGTTTTGGGGCATCATTTTCTTGTTGGTAATCCAAAAATCTGAATACGGACACGATGGCTCATTGGCTAAAGGCTAGGTCACATCGGCCGACGGATGCAAAACGTATGTAAAAAGGACACAGCGGACGAGAAAATGTTCCATCTACCGTTGGAGTCACGCTCTCCAAAAGTGCCCCAAAATTTTTGCATAACAGAGCGGACAACAAAGGAAAGTGAACCAGACGGGGAGAGGAACGTTGCCGAGGATGTTCAAAGCGGATGCTCAACGGAAGACTAGCAGATGGAAGCGATGGAAGCTGATGGCACGTCCGCTAGGGTTCGGGGGAGCACAGCAAAGAAGTACGTGCAGCGGAAGGGGCGGATGCGTAGCGGATGACGCAGGATGCAGAGCAGTAGCGCCTAGTGGATGATCAAAGCGTTTACTTGGCGCATGCGGTGGAAGATGCATTTGGTCAGCCCGCGGAACATAAAAGGATGCATGCTCTGCAAGCAGGTCAACCATTGCAGAAGGGAGAAGACCTGCCTGCCAACACATCTTCAGCCAACAAGCCATGGTGAAGAAGAGGAAGCCTCGTTGCCTGACTCCTAGCCAGCCTGGCAAGAAAGGACAGGGCACCATCCCACCGCTGGCGCTGACTCTGCTTCTGCTGGGCTTTCTGCTGCGGTTGCTGACTCTGCTGGTGCTGGGGGCTTCTGCTGGTGCTGCTCCTGGTGCTGGTGCTTGTCTGCCTGGTGCTTACTCTGCTGGTGCTGCTCCCTGGTGGGTGGTGCTGACTCTGCTGCTGCTGCTCTGTGCCTGCTGGTGCTGCGCTGATCATGCTGGTCCTGCTGCTGCTGCTGGTGGTGGTGGTGTGGACCAGCCCCTAGAACCTCCAAACCCCAACTGATGAGGGCCCAGAAGGCCCTGCCAGAGGGAGGAAGAGGCATTCGCGAGATAGGGAGGGAGACAGTACTCGCATTGAAGAGGAACATGAGGAGGAGGTGCTCGAATCTGGCTGAGGAGACAGTAGTACCTCTGCGGAAGGGACACAGGCTCTATCGAGACACCAAGTGGAAGCAGGCAGGCTTGGAGAGAGAAGGCGCGGAGAGCCTGGGCTAACACTTCGGAGGTCCTCCTCGGGTTGGTGGAAGCACAATGCCACACATGGTATGGGAAGCTGCACCTCAAGATGCCTGGCCAGCGCCGCGGTCAAGCTCATCGACCGGAGACCTACGTGATGGCCAAGTGCAGCTTCTTGGAGGGTGAAGGTCCGCCACCGAGCAGCAGCCCCTTGTCATACGTCTCTTCTGCAGCGCAGCCCACAGAGAGCCAGTCCTCTTCTGGCCAAGAGTCAGCTCCTGTGTCCAGGCAGGTATCTTTGGAGCGCCCCCACGATGTAGACCCCCACCGACACAGCTGCACTCCCATAGGCGGAGCACGTGGAGGACCCCCTGACGCAGTTGGAGCAAGAAGAAGGCCATCTGCCCTCAGAAGACCAACCACAGACCCGACCCCAGCTCCACACCTCCACAGAAAGCAGGCAGAAAGCCAGAACCAGGAGGGACAAGAGCACACTGTCCTGCTGGAGATCAGCGGGACACCATCCAAAGCAGCGTAGATTCTCCTCTCTCAGCTGGTCACCCGACATACCATCTCTAACAGAAAGCCCTTCCTTACTTCATGCACAACCCCTCATGGACATGTCGAATCCCAGTACCAGGTGATCAAGGAGAGAATCACAGGTCTTCTTGCACAACCTCCAGGCCTCAGCTCGAACTGCTTCGACCGTCCCAGGGTCTGCTCCTCCACCCCAGGCTGATGTCCAACAGCCCTTCCAAGGCTTTCAACAGCCCCCTCACCTACAATCGCTAACAGGCTACCAGGAGTTCCAGCAGCACAGGCAGCCCCTTCCCAGTCCAGGCACTGGTATAATCGCACACACAGCGTGCCACAGATGCCACCCGACACCAATCGATGCCACCCACACGCCACAGATGCGCTACCGACGCGCTACCTCACTCACCTGCAGACCAGAACAAGCCCACTACACACTCCTCCTTCTTCTCCACCCCACAGCCAAGCCCGGCCATCAAAAACTTGTCATCGATCCTTGGGACTGGACAACCCCATGTTCATGGAGGAAGGGGCTCTCAACATCATGGGACTGAGCCAGCTTCTCTTGAGAGCTTCCTCCACACACCAGTCCCCGTTGTTGGTCATCTCAGGGCCAGGCACCCATATGGCGCCTCAGACCAGCCCTTCCAGCCACTGCCACCTCCACAGCACCTGGACCCTTTCATCGCCTGAGACCATGGGCACCACCTCAGAGCTGACTGAGAAGAGTGCCAAACTGGGTTTGCTACCTGTTGGACTTTATTCTTTGGCTTGGGACACTTTTACTTGGATCAATTTTGGCTTTTAGCAGTTTGTTATTAATAACAAGTTCTATCTTTGCTTCACACACTTGGTTCAAGTTTCTTTTAGATACAATCAAAGTCTTTGGTGGAAACTTTTTAAGTAAATGGTTTAGAGCTTTTGCAATGCTTGTGGAGCAATGTAAGTGATAGCAGCTGGTTGATGGCCAAGGGATACCTGTGGCGATGGGTAATAGCCATAGTAGGGATTGGGCAGGGATACCTTTGGGTAAATGGGAATAGCTGTGGGAATAGATAAGCCTCCAGTGCAAGCATAGTGGGAACTGTCATGTCCACACTCCCAGGTGCCACACCTACGGCCCTTTATTATCTAATAAAATGTGAAATCATTTCATGAAATCACATTCCAACATAAATCACAACTCTTTTATTTAAATTCCGCTGTTCATGTAGAGGCCACTCAACATACATGGCCACAATCTCATCCAGTGTTATGAGAGCAAGCGCTCAAAGGAAGCATCTACTTAAGAGCATCTACCATCTGTCCTTGGCTCACCTCCACTGCTCCAGGCTGGGGAGTTGCACCAGTGTCTCAGGAAGGTTGCGCTGCTTCTTCCCTTCACGTGAAGCTCTGTTGGGGCCTTTGCACATTCCACAGTGTCTATCAGGTTCGCCCTTGCCTCCATTCACACGGCTCCATGGTCCCCCATTACCTTGTTGACGGATCCACAAAGCCTGTTCTGCAACACTGGGTAGCGGGTGCGCATGAGATTTGTGCAGGATGCAGCAAGCTTACACGTGTTTCCTCACGGTCTCTGGCAATGCTGTAGTGCGTGGTGAGAAGTACCTGGAACCTGGTTGGCCAGGATGCCAAAGGCGTTCTCCATCACCTCCTTGCCCTGGACGGCCTGTAGTTGGAGATCTCTCCTCACGGGTGAGGCATCTTTGGAAGTCGTAGGGCTTCAATGAGGGTAGGCTTCTTAGAGGAGAAGGCGTCATCCCCCACGATGAAGTGGGGCACATCTTGCATGTCGTTGGGCAGGGGGGTCTGGATCTGGGAAAGGCCATGATGAGGTTGCGTTCCAGCCCCTCCTTGAGGTCACTGGCGTTGTATACCTGGGCATCTGAGAAGCTGACCCGTTGCCGGAAGCATCGATGTAGATGAACTTGTAGTCAGCATCGACCATGGTGAAAGAGGATGATGCTGAAGAAGCCCTTGGAGGTTATTTGAAAATAAAGGTGGGACCCTGACTTGGCTGGAGCTTTTGCAGGCCACTGCTTGCCATCTATGGCTCCAACGGTGTGGGGGAAGTTTCCACTCTTTATACCACTGGCTCTGCAACTTTCTTCCAGCCTTCCTCAGTGGAGGGGCACTGGAGGAGCTCCTTCAGGTATTCTTCGATGATAGCCTGCACCAACTTCTCTGACCACAATGCTGTGGTGTTCTGTGGCACCCACTCCAGGCATACTGCATGCTCCTGTACGTGGTCCCGGAGGCCAGGTGGTGCTAGAGTCAGGTGCCTACCTTGAGCCGCCAGGGTCCGGCAGTGGGCGCAGAAGTTTGGTGCTCTGCTTGGTCAACCTGGGTTTGCTCAGCTGCTCCACAACTTCGTCAACAATGGCTGGAGGCATCCTCATGAAGTTATCTGCGAATGCATGAGGGTCTTCGTTCCTCAAGCTCCACCATGAGCTTGTTATACAGTCCGTACTCGCTCTTCTCAAGATGCCACCTCTTCGGACCCAGACACTCTCTTGGACACCTTCCTAGCTACAGGCTGAAAGCGCTGTGAGGGTCTTCGCAGCTATTGTGAACGATGGGCTACCAAAAAGGAGTGTGAGAGACAATTCATGGTGGACCATGACTGGACTGAGTGTGAAAGAGCAAGAGCACAGGTGAAGGGCTGAAGAGGTCTGCAAACAGCAGGGCTGCAGCACTGAAAGTGAGATCCAGGTGATTTCTCCCCCTTTTATAGGGAAATATAGGTTTTCCGCTAGAGAGTACCTTTTGCATCTCTAGAACATCCTGCAGACATCCTAAATATCCAAGATACGTGCCCCTATACGAACATTTTTTCTGTTTTAATGCTCTTAATATGCGAGCTGCATCTGCTGTTCATTCTTATCTACGTACCGTGCTACTAAACGCTGCGTGTCCGTTCCGTGTCGTCGTTTCGCTTCTCCCTGTGTCCGCTTGTTTCCACTGGTGTGGATGCGAGTGCTCGCGCATTTTGCGGCAGCGATCGCACTAGCCGCGGATATAGCAGACGCGTAACACAATGACGACGACGTATAACGGATGTTCCCCGTATGCGTAGCAGGATGTAGAACGGACGAGCGTTGGATACTTCAATCACTCAAAAAGTTTGTGCAGCTCAAAACCTTTCTTTGGAGCGGGATGAAAATCTCAGAAGATGAGATGCCTGGACGGATCTAGAGAGTATGAAAAACGTATCAGTGAGTACAGAACGGATGCATCGCGTCAACCAACGGATGGCAAGTGTTTCTCTCCGTTTTCCATCCTCTTTCCATCCGTTGGTGCAGTGTGACATGGGCTTAAGATGCTGAGCTTGTCGATCAGAAAGGTCAACACGTTGGTGGTTCGAATCTCTAGCACTGCGTAATGGAGTGAGCTCCTGTTACTTCTCCCAGATTCTGCCAACCTGGCAGTTCGAAAGCATGTAAAAATGCAAGTAGAAAAATAGGGACCACTTTGTTGGGAAGGTAACAGTGTTATGTGTGCCTTCTGCATTTAGTCTTGCCAGCCACATAACCACAGAGACATCTTCAGACAGCGCTGGTTCTTTGGCTTTGTAACGGAGATGAGCACCACCTTTACCTTTATCTTTAACCTAAAAACAGAGATTTCTGCCCACTACAGGTAGTCCTCAACTTACAACAGTATAATTTAATGACTGTTCAAAGTTACAATGGCAATGACTAATCAAAGTTACAAAGAAAGTGATTTATGAGCATTTTTCACACTTATGACCATTGCAGCATCTCTATGTTCAAATGATCCTGGTTTAGATGCTTGGCAATTGGTTCATATTTATGATGGTTGCAGTGCCCCAGGATCATCTGATCACCTTTTATGACCTTCTGACAACAAAGTCCATGGGGAAGCTAGATTCACTTAGTGACCATGTTACCAACTACACAATTGCAGTGATTAACAACTGTTGCAAGAAAGGTCATAAAATGGGGCACAACACACTTAACAAATGTCTCACTTACGAACAGAAATTTTGGGCGTAAGTCAAGGACTATCTGTATAGCACAAGTTCATTGAGTCCTAATCAGACTTCTGGGGCAGAGAAACAAATCCATTTGCAAGGTTTTTCAACTTTGGTTACATTTAAGACATATGGACTTCAACTTCCAGAATTCCTCAGTCAGCATATGCTGATTGGGGAATACTGGGAGTTGAAGACCACATGTCTTAAAGTTGCCCCGGTTGAGAAACCCTCAATTAATATTTACAAGCATGAGTCAGAGTAGACACTACCTTCTTTTTTTGAAAACGTAATAGCCCCAGGGCCAAAACTACTGTACATGTATTGTTTTTAAAAATCATGGTGGGATCAGAAAGGGGTTGAAACTTTGAATCATTCTGTCATCATTAAAAAAGACCTCTCCTTCATAACAGGAAGGAAGGAAGAAGGAGAGGAGGGGAGGGAAGGGAAGGAGGAAGGAAAGGAAGATTTACAGGGAATAAAGCAAGGGAAAAACCCAACTTTTCTTTTCTTTTTGAAGTCTCAGACCTTCAAACTCCTAGCGGTCAATGATGAAATATTTGAAATAGTTTTAATTATTATATTCTCAAAATTGCATTTCACAGCAAATTACCGTGGAATGAAGGATCATTCTTACCTTATCAGACTGAGTGTTCTCGTGTAGTGTCCTAGCGTCTATGGCAGCAGCCAGCAAATTATTTGCTGCAGTAATGGCATGAATATCACCAGTTAAGTGAAGGTTGAACTATATAGGAATGAAATATGAAAAAGACATTCTTTTTGCACACTCCATTAAACTAGTGTCAGTTGTTTCAACCTATCCAAACATTCACTTCTAGGATTAGTAGTTCAGATGAGCAGTTTGAAATATTATGGAATCATAACTGTCGTGATTGAAGTGATTTACTACATTATAGATGGTCCCAGTTCTGTGTTCAATAACTGAGTTCTCATGACCTAAGCAGAAATTCATACAGGAAAGTTGAAAATGTTACTTTTTTTAATGTGGCAGGCCGTGGGTGATTTGTACAGATCCATTTAGAAATCATCTTGACTTATGATTTGGATAAAGAGGAACAAAAATGACATGTGTTTTAAAATAACTATGAATCTATCTCAGACTCTGTAAGAAATAAAAATCTGGGTGGCAAGTAAAGTGTTTCATATGTTTTATTAATTGAAATGTTTAATTAATATCCCTGAAAAAATTAATCCAATGAATGAATGAGTCTGTTCAGGTGTCTGTCTATCATCTACCTTCATAATTTATATAGCCACACATCTCACAGAACAAGTGATACAAGTTAAAACAATCAATAAACACCCACAAATGTTATTACAATTGTTAACAATTAAAACACCTACAAAAAAACAAGCTAAAATAAAATTTAGAAGAAGGGTCTAGCTCACTCACTCCCTTGGGTCCCCAGGCCTGCTGATACAACCGAGCCTGAGTGACCTTCAGAAGCTCAAAGAGATGGCCAACCATACCTCAGTGGGGAGAAAAGTCCACAACGTGGGCACTACTTCAGAGAAGGCCACTAAAAGTAGCTTCCTAGATGATGAAACCTGTAACTTGCCCTCTCTACTAGATCTAGCGAGACAGGCAGATGAAATTGGGGAGAGGTGGTTTCCAAATAACCTGGCCCCATGACATAAGGGCTTTAAAGATCAACACCACCACCTTGAATTGGGTCTGGAAATAAATTGGATACCAAAGCAGCTCATGAAGTGTAATTGCTTGTGCCACTGTATTTTGCACCAGCTGAATTTTCCAGATGCTCTTCAAAGGCAGCCCTATGTAGACTGCATTGTGGTAGTTTAACTGATACATGACTTGGGCATGAATGACCATTAGTAGAGCCCCTTGATCTGAGATCACATGCAAACTGCGACACAAAATGAAATTTTCAGGATAGACCTTGGTATAAGCAGAGGAAGGTTGATTTTTTTGGGTGGAGGGCACTAGAAACTGGGGAGTCACTTCTTTCTAGGACTGCCTGGCTTAACTCTTGTATTTGGAAGTTCTTCTTGTGTCTGAATCTGGGATGTCCTGCAATGTTATCAAAGATGAAATGTGCACCCCAACTCAGGCAGCAAATTATCTTTGCCAAAACTGGTCATTATTGAAAAATTAAAGTTGGGTTGCTATTTAAATTAATTTCACAGAAGAATCATTTCTGTGCCTTTACTCTTTCTCAATGCAGAGGGCAATTAGTTTTCCAAGGCAAATATCTGTTTACCTCCTCCATGGGTATGACTTGAGAATATCCACCTCCTGCTGCTCCTCCTACACAATGAAGAGAACTTGTTAGCAAACTGTGGATGATAGAGGTCATGGTTTCCCCTCATTTCAACTTGACATTCCTTCCTTGCTCAGCTCAGGATTATGATCAGGAAGCTAATCCAATTTTCTTATATCAGTTTTGGATTGCCTATTGTCTCCAGCATCTTTTGGGTCTGTGAGAACACCTCAGAAACCCTTGGAACAGAGTAAATGTTTGGTGAATTTGGAAAGGTTTGAAGGATTGCAAGCATTTGAAGGTTAAAACTCAGGAGACTGCCAACACCTTTCCAAACTAACACACTGTATTAAAAGCATCAGCTTTGCTCAGCTATAGCTTCAGGAATTTAAGGAATGAAACAAATTTATTCTTCTCAAATTGGCTTCCTTTTTATATGGGGAGGGGAGTTTAAGAAACAAACACTGTGTCTAAAACTTAAGGTGATGTAATGAGCTGTGAAAATAGCCTTGAGAGGCAAGAATAAGAGTCATAGCCTGGAGTCTGACAAACAATATTTGAATCCAGAGGATTAATGGGGTGCAAAAAGTGTCTTAGAAGAGACATTTCCTAATTCTCTGAAAGTAAAGGTAGGGAAGAGGGGAAGTGCGTTCATTTTCAAATTTGCAAGATGCTACTGCAAACTTAGAACAAGGGTAGTATTAGTAGTCATGGTTTTGGTTTTTTGTGTGCACTATCTTACAAACAGCTAAAACGGAGGTCTCTAATTTTGACAACTTTAAGACTTATGGATTCCAATTCCCAGGATTCCCCAGCCAGTATAGAGGGCCAAGGAATTCTGGGAGCTGAAGAACACAACTCTTAAAGTTGCCAGGTTTGGGGACTCCTGTGTTAAGCCATTTCAAAAAGTCCGCAACTTTTGGCCCTATCTTCTCTGTCAACATCATGATGCCACCAGCCAACCCTCCTGTGATTTTCAAACTGCCTGCTCTTCTTTGATAAAGTAATGCTTACCTTTAACACCAAAAGTAGGTCCTTGAGAAGGCTGTCTCAGGCAGGCAAAGGAATTTATTTTAAGGTGGGCTGTCAGTGCTTGGACCAAGCCAATTGTCACTGTGCTCTTCCCTTCTCCAAGGGGTGTCGGTGTAATCCTAACAATATAAAACAATACATCAAATTCCATCAATAGGTCTGCTGGTTCTAGCCTAGATAAGGATATTTCAATCAAATAATGATATTTTACCATTCTTATGTAAAAAAAATCATCCAGGCAGAAACATATGCCAATTGTAGAATAAAACAGAAAGAATATAATCTAGGATGATATATAAATTAGACAGCAATTAGTTCTGATAATTAATCATACTCGACCTTTGAACTGAATCATAGTAAAGTTGTGAACAATAGGGATACATCAATGCATCTATACCTCCTACACAAATTATTATTTTATATTATAAATTATTATTTTAGCAAAAATAAAATACAGTGAATCACAATATAGGCAAGAAAGGATTTCTCAAGCTTTGTAGTGCTATGATCCATTATAATTCCATATAGGATTGACCTTTATCATCATTCAGATATAACCCAAGAATCTGCTCTAAATAATGAAAATTGAACTAAAAGTTAAACCCCGAGCAACCTGGGGAAATGCAGTGATTTTGAAATGCAAGGCTCGCAGGAAAAAAAATATTTCATACACTGAAATCTCTTTTTGCTGGATGGCATTTCTTGATAATAAAAAAAATTAGAAATTTGGATGACTGAGGACAAATGAAAGAACAGCTTAATAATCTTCTTGAGTGTGAACAATGAAAATACAAGAGTTAGAGATTTTCTTTAATTATTTCCCCCTTTTTAAACAAAGTTGATATGGTACACAAAGCATTACTATTTGAGAGATACCATGTGCAATCAAAATTCACTGGCAATATTTCAGCTTAGAATTGGCTTGAGGTAAATCAATGTTGTGCCTACTAACCTAAGGGTTTCCGAAGTGACAGTCACTAGCTTCAAAATGGCAGGCACCATAAGGTGATTGAAGCTCTGCCTCCCTTTAACATATGAATATGTTATAAAGCGTGGAACTTCAATGACCTGGTGACACCCATCACTTTAAAGCAGTGATTGGTGAGTGGTTAGAATGCAGTAGTGCAAGCTGCTTCTGCTAACTGGCGGCTGACTGCAGTTCAGCAATTCGATTCTCACCAGCTCAAGATTGACTCAGCCTTCCATCCTTCTGAGGACAGTAAAATGAGGACCCAGATTGTTGGGGGCAATCTGCTGACTCTGTAAACTGCTTAAGGCTAGGTCACATCGGCCGACGGATGCAAAACGTATGTAAAAAGGACACCGCGGACGAGCAAATTTTCCATCCATTGTTATCCGCTATCAAAAGAGGCAAAAATTTGCATAAACAGAACGGAAAAGAACGGAAAGGAACGGACGGGGAGAGGACGTAGCAAGGATGTTAAGTGGATGCTCAACAGAAGCCTAGCGGATGGAAGCGGATGGCACGTCCGCAGGGCTTCCGGGGGAGAACAGCAAAGCGG
>BHFT01038154.1:0-83713 GCA_004320025.1 Laticauda laticaudata | reverse complement strand
CCTCGCCTGGAAGAAACAGCCAAGCCAGTTCAACCAGCCCGGAAAGACCGGCCGGGAACAGAGAAACTGAAAACTCAACCGAGCCCAGTAGACCAGGTGGGAGTTGCGGCGAAAGGCCTGACTCACCCTTCCAGGCGGTTCCATGCAAAAGAGGTGGAATGACAAAGATCCCATCCAAACTATCTGAAGACCATGCAGCAACTGAGCTGCACAGGTCAAGTAGGCAGATTAAAAGCCCCGCCTACCTAAGTGACTTCGTCACGTAGGATGGACCAAACCAAGAGGGGAGGGGTGTTCCATATTATCATTCTTGGAATACCCTCACCTGATTGGTCAAGATGAACTGCACTGTGATTGGATGGAAGAACGAAGGTGATTGGTCAGTAAAGAATCTACCGCGATTGGCCGAGCTGATCGCAGGAGATTCAGAAGGCTGTCATTGGGTAAGAGCCGCCGGCAAGCTCTATAAGAAGAGCTGCCGTGGCTTGCAGGTCCAACACAGATCTATACCTTTTAATAAAGAGGTGAAGTTACGCTGGTCTCGAGTCTCATTTTTCCCACTCTTCTACACAGTATATTTGCAGCAGTGAGAAAAATTTCCTCAGAAGAAATTCAGTTGCTGTCAAATGTGATGTGGACAAAATTATCAGGAAATGTGATATGTGACTAGATTATTGAAGGCATGCTGTGGAATAAGATAATTTATTTGTCTAATGTAAAAAAGAACTTTGAGTGCAAAGCAATAAATAGTGTAATATAACCATTGTACAACATACTTAATGTTGAATTTCATTTGTATTGTAACAGCATAATGTGCCCAATGCTGCTTTCACTGTGGAACACCTCCGTGGAACTGTTCTCTGCTTCATTCATTCACTATGGTGGTGATATGTCTCAGCCTTCTTCCTTTTCTAAGACCCTTGGAAAGAGTCTTTCCTCCAGAAAGAAAGTTTACTGAGTATGGTGATATCACTGAGGTGTAGGTAGTGGAAAGGAGAAAATCTTGGTTGACAAGGTCCACACCGGACTCTGACAAGTGCTGAATGTTTAGCTGTGCTTTTCAAATTTCTTTGTTCAAAGCCATTAATTTTCCACAATTACTTTTCAGGCTCTGAAAGGACAAGAATCATGTGTTATATAGCCACCTTATTTCATCCTGTTGCTTGGCTCCTGATCTGACTATGTATGAATACTTGGTTATCTATTTGCTTTCTTTTTTCTTAATTTCTTACCTTATAATCAAACACTGCCATGGAATTATACTGTGATATAGTTTGAACAGGCAGCAGCACTGCTTCACTTGGCAGGGAGAGCAGGACAGAGTTATTTCCAGGATTCCAGCTTTGTGTGTGCACAACTGTGATGGCCAGAGAACATTAGCATATGTGAAAACTCAATACTTGGCTGTTTGGGCTTGCAGGAGTTCAAAAGTTGATCTGCTCCTGTGTTGGAAGCAGCCAGTTTACTAATAGACAACAGATTAGGTCAGAGGGGATAGCAAGGAAGTCATGTATCCCTTTTGTCTTGGTTTAATAAAGCATTTTGAAGAGCAGATTGCAATAGATGCATACTGCATACTGTATGTATGCAGTAGATGCACGCTGATGCATTTGCAGAAATTTATGTTTTAAATTTGCAGGCCTTACAGCAGGAACCCTTGGCTTCCAGATTTGTGCACTGCCATCTTATCAGGTTGGAATGTTGAATACAAGAGTATTGCCTCTCCTATGAGTAGAGGTCCAGTTTTGCTGTGCAAAGCCATTTCCGTAACTGTGAAACATCTTTGTGGACACAAGCTGAAACTCTGCAAGAAATTATCCCCATTCTATCTGGAAAAGCCAACTGATGGTTTATGGAGGCAAAGATTTACCAAAATTCAGTTTCACTATCATTTGCCAAATCAATGGCTTGTCAATGAAAAGCTTGATCTCTGCCACAACCCATTTCCTTTTGCATATACTTCTGCATGCAGATATGAACTGTGGCACAGATTTGTCTGGTTGTGCCTGAAGCAGGTCTGCGTTCCTATAGGGCTCTGGGTTGTATATATAGATAAAGAATTCATTGAGATACACAGGTAACTGGCACTCTCCATATCATCAAGAAGAAGCTTATTAGTTTTAATCATAGGAGGTTGTCACAATTTATGTTATTAGTTCAGGAGCACAGCATCTTTGGTTTAGCATGTACAGTGAACCTAAATACCGTAACTTATAAATTATAGCAGGTCTCCTCATGTGGAATGAATCTAATCAGTTGTGGGTAATCAGCAATTCCTGCCTAAAAAGATTATGACTTAGTGCAATATGTAATCTAGTTACATTTTACTCAAATTGACATTATCCTAGAAGGGATTAAGGAGTTATCCTGCTGCTGCTGTAGACTCCATGAGGAACTCAGTGTAATGAAAAATAACACTTGAAATAAGAAAGTCTATAGAATATAACAAATAATTTTATATAATAGACAACCCTAGAAAAATGTAGGGTTAACATTCAGTACTGCCTGGACATGGAAGTTGCAAATTAACCCTTCTGATTAACTTTTCCTTTCAAAAAATACACAATCTCTTTTTAAAAAGTGTTCAGAAGAAACACTTATAAAACACCTCTTGACACTGTGAAAACAGAGACACCTTTTTTTAAGCTCTTTCTGCTGTTACAGTAGTGTCTTCTTCTAGTCTCTGCATACATGACTACAACCCCCCCCCCCGANACCCCCCCCCCCCGAAACCACAAGTTGGAGTCCTTTAGATGTTGATGTCATAATAGATATTTCACTACAGAGAATCAAAATTTCCAATAAATAGTTTTTTGAAAAAGGCACACACACATATATAGACAGACACAATATACTTTCACTCCATATTTTAGCATTTTAGGTGCATTTTGTAGCCTATAACTAAAGTAGGATGTGTTACGAATTTGGAATGTGGTTCCTAAAAGCATGTTTTCTGTAGACAGTGACAGTCACTTTGCTATTGGAATTGCTAAATAGCTGCTTCTAGCAATTTGCTATGGCAAGCCTAGCTCTGCGTTCCACAGTCTAGACAGCTCAACCCTTTCCTATTTTAATAAAAAACTACATCACTTGACACATAATAATTGCATTGTTCAAACATATTCATTGCAAAACTCTCACAAATGGTGAATGCACATATTCTGATGGCAAAAACCTCTAAAGTGAGACAAGTTCTTCTGACATATTATGCAGAATTTCAGATTTAATTGACATGTAGCAAGGCTAGTGATGGGAAATGTGTTTTTTACTCTTTTATTATATTATAATCTTATATTACCCTTTTATTATTGGGTGCATTAATATTCCTGCTTCTAACACAATTCAACACAGATAGAATTGATGAAAGTTGTTCTGAACTGAAAGTTGTAAACCAACATTCAACAGAACACCAGGTTAGGAAATAGCTGAGGAAGAAATGGGAAACCATGGGACATGCCTTGAAGCATTGTGGTAATGTTAAGCATTTGGCTTCTTCAAAATAAATAGAATTATCATAAGAGCCCTGGTGGTTAGAATGCAGTGCTGCAGGCTACTTCTGCTCATCACCAGCTACCAGCAGTTTGGCAGTTCGGGTCTCACCAGGCTCAAGGTTGACTCAGCTTTCCATCCTTCCAAGGTCAGTAAACTGAGGATCAGATTGTTAGGGACAATATGCTGACTCTGTAAACCACTTAGAGAGATGCTGTAAATCACTATAAAATGGTGTATAAGTCTAAGTACTATTGCTATTGCTATCTGGCCACTGAATTCCCAAATGTCAGAACTGACAGGTAGTCCTTGACTTACAACCATTTGTTTAGCAACTGTTTGAAGTTACAATGGCACTGAAAAAAAATGACTTGCAACATGTACTCATATTTACATAACACCCCCACAGTCACATGATCACAATTTATGAGAGTTGCAGCATCCCAGATAGCCAGTCAGGTCCTTCACAGCTGACAAGCAAAGTCAATGGGGGAATCTGGATTTGTTTAATGACCTCTTCATTCAGTTGCAGTGATTCGCTTAATAACCATGGCAAAAAGAGGTCATGAAAACAGGCACAATTCACTTTTGCAACTCATTTTCTTTTCCATGCTCTCTCCACATTTTATTTTTATAATTAGAGAATAGATTGAGACAGTTCGGATTTTCCCAAACTGATCTCTTACATATGCCACATAATTAGCATTTGTTCTGTCCAAATTATCTTTCTAATTGAAGCAAACTTTTGATATTGAGCACCAAAGAACTCTCACATAAAATAAATTTTACTTCTTTTAGTCTACTCTTATTATTACTGTGATTGGACACAGTCAGATGATTTTATCCAGTATTTTTATTTAGTATTTCCCAAGAACTTGGAATAGGTAGATCTTGTCATTTGATACTGTTAAAATGTATCAGGATATAAGCTGCTCCAAGTAAAGTTGTCTTTTGCAGTTGACTGGTGATGATTATGTCAATGCCAGTGTTGTTTAAGCCCCTGTCACACTGCACCAACGGATGGAAAGAGGATGTAAAACGGAGAAAAACACCATCCGTTGGTTAACGCAATGCTTCCGTTCTGTACTACCTGTTCATTGTACTCCCTGCCTCCGTTTTGCTTCCTCTCTATCCGTCAGCATCCGTCTATTGACATTTCATCCGCTCAGAAGTTTTAGCTGCTCAAAACTTTTGAGCGGAAAAATGTATCCAATGCATCCGTTCTGCACCCTCTAGGCATATGGGGACATCCGTTCTGCATCCATTACGCATCTGCTATATCCGCTAGGCATCGCTGCGCAACCATGCAACTCAAATCCGTTCCAGCGGTAAACGGACGCAGGGAGGAAGCGGAACGGACGCACAGCGTTAATAGCATGGATGGAGAAAGGATGAAAGCGGATGCAGCTACAACATCCGCGTCATCCGCTATGCATCCGCTCTGCATCCTTACGCATCCGCTCTGCATCCTCTACGCATCGCTCTGCATCTGCTCTGCATCCTCTATGCATCCTCTACGCATCTTCTACGCTCCTTACTCATCCTCTCTGCATCCGCTCTGCATCCGCTCTGCATCCGCTCCCATCCGCTTCCATTCCGCTAGGCTTCCGTTCCGCATTGCTTTCTATCCACTTTGCGTCCTCCCCCCGTCCGTTCCTTTCCATTTATCCGCTTGCTTATGCAAATTTTTGCCCCTTTTGACGAGCGAGATAACAATGAGATGGAACATTTTTCTCGTCCGCTGTGTCCTTTTTACAAACGTTTTGCATCCGTTGGGCAGTGTGACAGGGCCTTTAAATGGTGCTTGGTTTTGGGATTGCACCCAAGATACCTTGGGCTATTGTCTTTCTCTTCTATTCTGCTGTCTCCAGTTATTACAACATCCAGACTTTTTAAATCTTTCTGATCAACAATTGTTCAGTCTCGGTTGTTATGTTAGTATTATTTGTAGGGAATCTTTTTAAATGCAGAATTGTGCTCTGTTTTGGGGTAAACATATCATATGTTTATGCATGGGTGACACCTGATGTTACTGAAGTCACTTATTAGATTGTGAAAACTGGTGAATGAAGCCAGAAAAATACCTGTCCAAGCCACCCTGTAATTTAATAAACTTTCTGAGTAAACGTTGAGTATAATTAGCCTGCACAGAATGAATCTTATTAAACGTTAAATGCATTTTCCTCTAATTTGAAATTTAAACCTTTGCTTGTGGGTTGGTGTCATGGAAGATGCAATTGAACATAAAATATGCATAATTCTTAACTCCTTTAGGGATGCTGGGATGACATCAACTAATGCATAAATAATAACTTAGCAGATTCAGAGAAGTTGCATTTGTCTAATTTGCCTGTGTGCAGAAAGCTCTTGCTATGGAAGTCTAAGGAGAGAAGATGCTGTATTTAAAGTACTCAAAATTATCAGTTTCAGTCCACATAAAAATGGCTGTTCACTCTCCATCCCCTTGATAGATTATTTGGCCTATGGGATTAATCTGTTTTATTAATACTCTCTTCAAACCTAGTGCCTTTACTTCCTAATTGATACATAGTACCTGAAGCAAGGCAGGATAATACTTATAAATTGAAGAACTCTTAAACAGAATTTCTGTTTTTAATAGTCTTCCAAAACTACAATCTGCTGCAATAAGACTATGCTTTCTAATATAGCAATACAAACTTGGATAACCAAGGTGATTAGGGGACTGGAGGCTAAGACATACAATGAATGGTTGCAGGAACTGGGCATAGCTAGTCGAGTGAAGGACCAGGGGAGACATGATAGCAGTCTTCCAATATTTGAGGGGCTGCCACAGAGAGGCAGGGGTCAAGCTATTTTCCAAAGCACCTGAAGGCCAGACAAGGAATAGTGGGTGGAAACTGAACAAGAAGAAATTCAACCTGGAAATAAGGAGAAACTTTTCTGACAGTGAGAGCAATCAACCAATGGAACAACTTGCCTTCAAAAATTGTGGGAGCTTTATCACTGGAAGTTTTCAAGAAGAGACTGGATTGCCATCTGTCAGAAATCGTCTAGGGTCTCCTGCTTGGGTGAGGAGGTTGGACTACATGACCTACAAGGTCCCTTTCAACTCTGCTAATCTATTAATCTGTTAATGTTAAAATGTTATCTGACATTTATTTATTTAGCCTATTCATATCATAATGACTAGCAATATATATTAAAATTCCATCTAGATTAGTAGAACCCAATAAAATATAAATGTTAAAAAAGATCTATGTTAAAATACCAATGTCTGGGCCATCTAACCATTGAAGCACAGCATTGTTTATATTAAAAAATATCAGATACTGGACAAGTATATGACCTCAGTTTATAGCTGGTCACAATGTGATCTATGGTGAGTGGGATCCCATTGTCACACTGAGGGTAGGATACTGTGCTCCATTTATACAGAGAGTTCCGATAGACAGTGTGGGAGGTGCAAATCCTATTCAGGATTGTCCATTGCTGACATGTTAGCTCAAAACCTCGCACTTTTTTTTGAGGGGGGGGTCATTTATATGTCTTCCTATGACTGGACACTCAGCAACCCAATTGGCTAATTGTTTTTATTCAGTCATTGGCTGCATTGTATTTGCTCTGTTTTTTGTGACTGTGAATGCAACACTATTCCATAATTTTCATGTCTTGATTTGTAAATAATATGTTCTTCTGACTGAAATTTTCCAATTCTAACATAAGAACAAAGTTGGAAGGGATTTTGGAGGTTTTATAGTCCAAACTTCTGCTCAAGCAGGAAATCCTATACCATTTCAGACAAATAGTTGTCCAATCTCCTCTTAAAAACCTCCAGTGTCAGAGCTCCCACAATTTCTTAAAGGAAGTCCTCCCACTGTTTAATTGTTCTGTTAGGAAATTTCTTAGTTCTAGGCTGGTTCTCTCCTTGATTAGTTTCCATTCATTGCTTCTTGTCCTGCCTTTAAATGCTGTGGCGAATAAGTTGACTCCCTCTTCTTTGTGGCAGATCCTCAAATATTAGAATATTGCTACCATGTCACCCCTAGTCATTCTCTTTATTAAACTAGACACATTCAGTTCCTGCAACTGTTTTTCATGTTTTAGTTTTTTATCCCTCAATCATCTTTTTTTGCTTTTTTCTGCACCTTTTATAGAATCTCAGCATCTTTTTATATTGTGGTAACCAAAAGTGGGTGCAATATTCCAAATGTGATCTTACTAAGGCACTGTAATCTTGATTCTATACCTCTGTTAATGCATCCTAGGAGTGTGCTGGCTTTTTGGGCTGCTGCAGCAAACTTCAGCTCATATTTAAGTGATTGTCCACTAGGACTCCAATATCCCTGTCACAGTTCCTACTATTGAGCCACGCACCACCTATTCTATACCTATGCATTTGATTTTTCTTGCCTAAATGTAAAACATTTCTCACCACCGAATTTGATTTTGTTATATAGATAGGACAGTGTTCAAGTCTGTTAAGATTCTTCTGTATCTTGAGACAACCTTCTGAAGTATTGGCAATTCCTACCTGCTTGGTATCATCTGCAAATTTGATGAGTTCCTGTTCTGTTCCTAATCTAAATCATTGATGAAGATATTGAAGAGTACTGGACCTAAGGCAGAGTCTAACCCCACTTACCCCACTGCATACTTCCCTCAATGTGTAGTCAATTCATTTTTCAATATGTTGAGTTTATATTCCAAGTTCTTACTAGAATTTGGTCTTGAACCTTTGGATTTTTTTCCTTCTTCACAGCATCAGCAAGTAGGTATCTTGAAAGTTTTAATTTAGCCATTACATAAACGCTATTCTGAAAGATCCTCAGCTCTTCCTCTGGAACATCTTAAGAACTATATGATCTGCAGGACTTATTATTGCAGGATTTTTGTTATGGGGTGTGTGGGAGAATATTTTGTATCATCTGCAAATTTAGAATTATTCCATTCATCTCTTATCCAAGTGATAAATTAACATTATATCAATTTGTTGTGGAATCTTTAATAAGCACTCTTTGAAAATGAGTTTAAATCTACATATCACTTTAACTATTATGCCATGTAGCCTATATTTAGCTATTGATCAGAATTTCATGCATTACCTTGACAAATACTTTGCTAAAATCAAAATGTAGAGGTGTATGGGGATAGCCTTAAAGTAAGTAGGCAACAGATATTTTTAAAAAAACAGTTTAGTCTGAAAAGTCAGGATAATCTATGGAAGAAACCTTCTTGAATTGACTTCTTTGGTAAAAGAGGGAGGGAGGAAGGGAGGAAGACCTGATGATTAACAGTGGTGGGATTCAAAAGTTTTACTACCAGTTCTGTGGGTGTAGCTTGGTGGGCGCAAAAGGATACTGTAAAATCTCCAGTCAGAAATGGTATTTGCCAGTTTTCTGTATTACTCAAAATTTCTGCTACTGGTTCTCCAGAACTGGTCAGAACCTCCTGAATACCACCTCTGGTGGTGAAGCTTTCAAAATTCAGCAATAGAGTTCTGATTGTTTTATGTTACTGCTTCCTGACATAGCTTAGGCTTACATCATGAAAGGTTGATGTAAAATATGTTGGGTCTACTTTTTAAAAAGAGCAATTAGTAAACTCTGAGAATGCAGCTTGCTAATTGCACATTTTTGAAAACTTAAGACTTGATGTTTACAAATCCAGTTTTATTTCCTATAATTACTGCATGGCTTTCAGTTTCCTTTTGAAAGATTTAATTTAATTTAATTTTCAATTAAAGTAGAGCAAATGTAATAAACAGCTTACCAAGCCCTCTCCCCTGAAAGACTGTATATCCCCATATACATCTACTAGAGGTCTTGTTCTCCCAATAAAAATCTATACTTCAAAGCAGGTCCTTTAATGTTGGGGAATGTTCAGCCAGGCAGAGAGGAGGACTCAATGTGGAATTAGCTTTGAATCATTTTGCAGCTGCGAGACCCAGGAATGATCTCACTCCCCCTCCTTCAATTTCATGAAAGCTTATTTATCTGTTCCCATGGGAAGGCAAGAAGTATGGAGAAATTCCTGTATTATAGGCATAATATAATAAAATAGTTAGCTTTATCTTTACTCATGTGGATCTGATTGCTTGTGCTTGATGTTAATGCTATACAGGTACTCAAAATCTATTCAGTATTGCTGCAGAAAATATAAGTATTTCCTGACTCCAGTTTCTTGATTAATAGAAATGTATTTGAACAAAACAATGGCTTATTTATCATTAATCAAGTTAGAGTGTGAGAGAATTTCTCATCAGAACAACATCATTATAGATATGACTAGATCCCATGTGTGAATGGAAATGTGAACTTAATGGAAAAAGTATCACGATTGCAACAAACAGTTTTTATACATTGACTGGTTTGACTGCAATTATCATTAATTTTTATTGTCTGAAATAGAGTGAAAAATGAAAGAGCACAGTTTAAGTGGTATTGCCCAAGTTAGTTTTATAACTGAAGTTACTTATCACATATTCCAAGGTCTTTGATCTTGAGAAGCTTTGGATTTGTTACTCATTTGAGAACTGTTTTCAGGACATGTTAGGAATGTCCTAGACATGCAAGGTTGCTGTCAGCTCATCAGTCGAGATAGGAAAGCAAGTCATAAGAACTAGCACACTTTAATGTACAGTTACAGTAACATATCTTGCATATTTGAAAGCAGTTGTCCCTTCCTTTGCTTTTACTAGGATAGTAGTATCTCATCTGAGATACTTTATTCAACCCCATTTCTTTTGTGGGCTGAGATATCTCATCTGATCATTGCCCTGGTTACAGCCCTTTCTTGGGTCTCCAAGGTTACTCTATCATACAACTGAACTATCAGTTCCAGAAGAACTTCAAAATGAGATTGATTCTACTATAGTTTAATAGACTGAATTATATCTTAACACATATAAGTTGCAAATTAGCAGCCTGAAGTATGGGGAATTACCTGGCAGAGATAAGGAAATTCAATATGAAGACTTCAAATATGGCATGCCACGTGAGTTTTTGAAATCAATATTTGTTCACTATTTTTTTTTATTTGCTGATATGTATTTACTTTTCATACTTATTCAGAAACAAATCCTCTTAAATTCAATGGAATTACATGTTCATTCTTAGGAAAGGGATTAGGAAAAAATTGATTCCAGTCAAGAACCCATATCTTTCTTGACATGCTACCAATATTAGAGGGAAAAAAACTCCTACTTATACCGGTAAAAAATAAACTTCAAAAATTGGTACCATCAAGTTAGATTATTTTTCTACTTAAGATTAATCAGTTATATCACATTTTTATTGTAAACTAGAAAAATACTCTATGGCTTCAATTAAAACAGTAATAATGATAAAAAAGTTTTATTCCTAATGTGTAAATAATGCTTTTAGAATTAAACTCATGATGCAAAAAGTTGTCAAGAAAAATACTGTGAAACAATAGAGTATTATTAACTTACCAATATAACAAATTAAACCAGACACATAGGTGTTTTTTTTTTACATTTTCCTCAATGGTAGAGATGTTATAATTACAATTCTACTAAGTCTTTTTTTAAGTTACTTTGCAAGGCATTTCTTTTTAGAAGCAGTGTTTCTCTCCCCTTCTTCCCCATTTATTTATGAATAAACAGAACTTTTCCTCACCAGAATAAAAACTAGATCCATCCATCTTTTATCTGGTCATATAGCTCAAGATAATGTGACATTCTAGCTGATTTTCCTGTCAATTAAGCACTTAATCATGTATATTGTTCTGCAAAAGATGAAACATTGTTTTATAAAAGATAAAATGCTGCTCTATAACAGCACTAAGCAAGTTCATGATGTTACAATACAAATGGGAAAGTAAACTGTAGTGGGGCTGGTCTATATCTATACTATTATCAGTTATCACAAAGGATTTAACATGGATATCCATAAAGCAAAGGTGTCAAACTGATGGGCTGGATGTGTCATGTGTAGTCCATGGCCACCCCAACTCTATGAAGGGAAAAAATGTCCGAAACATCACTTGATGGCAACATGACCCAGTGAGTTTGACACCCATACCATAAAGAGTGGTAAGAGATGAAAGTGTGTACTGTATTATATGCTGTATTTAAATACTGTATATATGATGGCGTAGTATTTTTTCTGGAGAAATTATGAAGTAGTTAAAAAATAAAGGACACAACAGAACAAAAATGAGAGTTAGATTCTATGCTGTCAGAAAAGAGTGACTTGGTACTCTGTATTTCAACCTTTTACTTCAGAAATGACATGTTTGAGTCAATTAAATTGCAATCATTAAAATCTTCCATTTCTATTTCAGTTGGTAGAAAATGTACAGCTCCTTGGAAAAAAACATGATTTCAAACACATCACCAGCTACGTGAGAACATCTTGAAGCAATGGTAGTAGCAAAAGTAGTGATTCAAATTATATCCCACTGCAAGCCCAAATGATTTAGCCAGTAACACACACACAATTTTATACACATAAACAAATATTTTAATATCGCCATGTTTGAAATGTTATCCACATTTTAGTCATGTCAAATATTAACTAATTTTTTGTAAAAATGACATATTTTACACATCTTTTATTTACAACTTTAATATGCTTAAATGTTATAAAACACCCACTTTTGACTTTTAAAATATATGTATACTAGGACCTGTATTAGATTATATTATTATTTATAGCAAACATAAGGTTTGCTGTGAAACTAAATGTTCAATGGATATTTCATTTCAGTCTATTTACTAAAGACTGGCCATAATAAAGAAAATTATAGGAAATGTGCAAATATCAAGAAAGACAATAACATTTAAAAAAATCAAATTGACTATTTTTCTTAAATTGACACATAAAATTGTTCAATAAATAAAAAATAATAATGTAACACAGTTATGGTATCCTCCCGAAATTGCGTACATTGTTTTGCAAAATAACACCAAAATTTTCCAGTTCATAATCAAAGGCAGTTATGAAATATCTGCATTTGATGAAAGCAGTGATCCAGGTGGGGCAATGATTGTTCTACTGATTGCATGGGAATAATGTGTTTCCACTCCTGGATGCTTTGCAGAATCCTCCTTGTAAGTGATCTTTAAAACAGATGCATACACAAAGAAATAAGTAAACCTGAGTAAATAAGTAAACATGTAGAAAAATTAAGCTCATTCTAAACCAGGGAAGTCAAACTGATGGCAATGTGATGTGCCAAGTTTGACATCCATGCTCTAAATTATACTTTTACGAACAACTTGATCAGCTGTTTTTATCTATCTTGTTAAGGTTTTTAACAGCTGCCATATGAAAGAAAGATTTTGTTTTGTATTTTGATCTCTTCCTCCAACAGCATTCCAACTTTAAAAAAACCCACTTTCTTCTTTAGCCTCCAATTGTGTAACATATCTGTGAAAGTATATTTTGACACTTTTATAAAGTAAATGCACATAAGAATTTTGCTTTGCTGGCTCTGAACATCATAAATAAACAGTGTATCACCTATTTACTTGGGGTATTTTACACTTAGCTGCAAATGGAAGCCAGATGTGGCCATAAGAAATAGTTGACACCTACACCCCACATGGATCAAGCATCTCTTTCTAATGTCTAAACATAAACATGAATGTATTTAAACATTTACTCCTACATTAGTACTGCAGAGACATACAGTACATCAGGCACATCTGCTGAGAAGGCCCCAGGGAAAAGTCTGCTTCAGGCATGCAACCCCACTGTAAGTGCTGAAGAAGAAACATCATGTCTAAGTAGGACTATTATGAAACTTAAGTGTCTATTAAAAAGGATCATCATAAATGGACTGTTGCTATTAATCCATGAAGTGCTAGACAAGAAAGCCTGGCATATTATTAACAGTTCTCCCTGACTCTGTATTATATTTCATGCTTCCCAAAAGAATGGCTAATGTCCCCCTTTTTTTTTGCTAAGCATCACCAGTGAAATGCATCCTTATTAAATGTTAAAAAAGCAGTCAGTGAGAATTCATGACAGTGAAGGTACAGAGAACAAAAAGAAAACCAAACATACCACTTTTGGCTATAGTATTGAGGGAAATGTTAGACAGTGAAGCAGAAAAGTTGTATAAGCACTGAGTATGACAGAGCTGCCAGAAAAAGAGAAAGAAAGATGTTGATGGAAATGCCACAGTCAGTGGACATAGAAACACAATAATAATGAATAACACACAGGATTTCAATGCCTTTATGTAAAATGCCATTAAGGACACAGTGTATAAAATATGTGTTGATGTGAAAAAAACACAAGGACACTTGCAAGGTGCTGGAGATGACTAACTATGGAGGGCTGTAATCACAGAACTCTTGTAGTGTCCTCTCTGAACTGTATGGGGGGGGGGGGNCTCTGAACTGTGGGGGGGGGGGGAGACATTAACTTCTCAGAAGTCACAGAAAATCCATCAGTTCTCCTAAGATACTTCTTGAGAGCATTGAGAAATAGTGATAAATGAAATAGTAATACTGTTTTTTATTGTTTATATAGATGGAGAGGTGTGAAACATAACTTAGTGTAACCCAAAGCAACAACAACAACAAAACATAGGATTGATAAGGAAACAATAAAATCCTAATTAATTTATGTAGGAATTAAGATATAAACCTGAAAATCTTCATCCAGTCCTGTTCCCAATATGGGATTTTCTGCTCAAGCAGTTTTTTAAAAATATCTTGAATGTATAACAGGATCTCCTCATAGTGAGTTCTCAATTGTTTTCACAGGCTTAGGTTCATCCTATAATCCATCAGTGTTTGGCATATATGATTGGGAAGGAGAAAAGCCTATTGCCCTTTTGATATGCCAGGATAGAATAATTGTGATGTCTGCTCAAAGTGTAAAGAATCAAGGAAGCCTCCTCCATTTTGCTCTTGAGATTGTATTTCCCTTTGTCTGAATTTATTACCTCTCCCTGTGTGGGTATATGGTGTCATATATAGCCTCTGACAGAAGAAAATGGAAGTTTATCCAAGAGTATTCTGGGTTTTTGTACCCTATGACTTTCTTTTACTTCTAGATATAATAACAGACCAGCATCCAATTTAATGTTATCCTGTGTTCATAGATTCCAATGTAACATGCTTCTACTTTTCACATACTGTATGGACAAAGATCAAAATGTATTCAGTAGCATATCAAATCCCAGTATATCCTTATATTGTTAAACCGTTCATGGTATGATTGGCCTAAAAAGAATCACTGTATGCTTTTCTGAATAATATCAACTTAAAAATATCAAGTGGGTAAATATTTGCCAGAATTTGCTTTAAGAAGAGAGGGAGGGAGAGAAGGAGGAAGGAAGGAGGTAAAGAAGGAAGGGTCAACCTCTATCGATTATAAGAATTAATCAATATGATAGATTTTTTTTCTTCTGATTAGTGTTACTCTTAAATGATAGAAATCAGAATAGGAGGGAACAAATATGGATTAGCAGATAAAAGAAGGTAAAAGAGATAGGAGTATTTGAAATGAGAATATACTTTCGACCAAGAAAAGAAGTTTGGAAATTAGGAACCTTATGGGACTTTTAATTTCCCAAGGTGGCTCCCCAATTAGGATTTAGGCATTGTTTATGTGACAACCCTAATGTCTTTAGAGCTGAAATCAGGTGTGGAAAGAGAATGGCTAACCTGTTCATTCATAACCTCTGACAGCTCACTGAGCATGTTCTTGTAATGAGATTTCATTTCTTCCTGATATTCCAGCTGATCCTCCTTAATAAGGTGTTCATTAACTTCAAGAGCTTGTCCACATGCTTCTGCAAATTGTCTGCATAGCACAAAAAATCTCATATCTTTAATGTCAAGGCAATGTGTTTTTGTTTCAAATATAATATAGCATTTTGATTTTATTATGGATTAAAATGGTGTATTCATAATGGATACAGAATTATATTATCCTTGTATTTGTTTATCTCTCTCTCTCTCTCTCTTTCTCTTCTATCTAACATATTGTAAAACTTACCTGAATATTTCTTTCAGAAGTTTAACTTGGTTATCTGGGTATTTCTTAGCATTGGTTTCTTCAAGAAATGCTCGAGCATAAGCCATTGGTCCTGCATTTACCTGCAAGTCAAAGTGTGCTATGTTATACTGAGCGCCAAGATCAGGACTAGCAAAGGCAGCTTAAAACAATTCTTCTGTCAATACTGAAGTCCTGATTTTGTACACCTGTTGCTGAAGAGTTTTCTAAATTGCAGATACATAATGGAAAGGAAACACTTGAAGATCATGCGTGCAAAATGGAAGGATTTCTGGCACACCTTTAGTGATTACCAGAATCTTCTCAAGATTGGGTGATAAAAATGTTTGGGCCCAATATTAAGGCACCCATTTCATTCTTTAAAACAACTTTAATAAATTTCCTAAACTGGAGCCCAAACTCCAACATGCAGTAAAAACAAAAAATATGACTCTCAAACTCTGGGAAGTAATTAA
Source organism: Laticauda laticaudata (assembly GCA_004320025.1). Taxonomy (NCBI): domain Eukaryota; kingdom Metazoa; phylum Chordata; class Lepidosauria; order Squamata; family Elapidae; genus Laticauda; species Laticauda laticaudata. The sequence goes on along the minus strand of BHFT01038154.1, from coordinate 67,791 downwards.
AGGGTAGCTATCTTAAGTTTACTGCATCAAATAAAAATAGTATCACACTAAAAGCACAATAGATAAAATTAAATATGAAAACAGTGTAGTATACTAAATTGCAGCTATCAAAATAAAAGTTAATTTGAAATGAAGCTAGATAACTCTTAAAAACCCTAATCATTAACATAGCTTTTAGTTCTGTTTTTCTGAGTCTCACACGATGTTATCAGTATTGGTCTTCATTTTTCCTCTAAGATACATTTCCCACTGCTCCACTGCTTTCAGACTCCTGAAAAGGAAGCTGTTTTTTGATGTTGAATCTCTCATGATGATATACAACCTGTATCAGGCATTAAAAACTTATTCTCTGTGGAAGGAGATGCAGTGGAGGTAGCTGAATCCTAAGGCAGAAACACCAATCTTTCTGGGAGAGGGATAATGATGCTTTAATCAGTACCACACTCCCATTCTACCCTTTGGCAAACCTAGCAAGAATATTAAGAAATGGGAGCTAAATCTCAGATTCAAAAGAATAAGCTTGTAACATTAATTAATTTACTTAATGAATTAGCTAATATTATAATGCTTCTTTTGAATTTCCAGCAGGTGAGGTTGTAACAACAGAAAAAGATAAAGATTCTGTTTCCTATTATAAAATCCTAAATGTCAAATCTTTTAAACCCGAGAAAAGGGCTGAAACATACTTACCTTGACACTAACGCTTCCTTGTAGTTTCAGCTGGAGTCGAATCATATCTACCTCATCCATTGTGCAAAGTTGTTTGAGTTCTGAAACTTTTTTGGACATCTCATCAATAGCTACTTCTATGGGGTTCAGTTCTATACTGGTCTGGTTTATAACTTGTATTCTTTTTTTCACGTATGGAAATAAATGGCTAGCTGCAGTAAAAAAAACAAGATAAATACATCTAAGGAAGGTTTATTTAATGTAATATATATTCATAATTAAAACAAAGCCATCATTCATACAATATATCCATGAATAGTTCAATTTTCTCATTCTTTGTATGTTTGTAACTACAGTATGTGTGAGTGTGTTCATGTGTGTAAGTGTATATTTATAGTTTTCTAAAAGATCATAAAAGGATTACTTGCTTGCCTTAATCAAATTCCAGAACAGGCATAAGAATATCACTCTTACTTTGTGGATACCATTTTTCATGCTACCTCAAGTGTATTTGAAGGAGAAACATAAGGTATATAATGGATAAATCAAATATAAATAAGTAACAAGAAAGGTCTTGCTTCAGTAACAATTTTAAAATTATTTTAATAATTTGTAAATATAAATGAACACTATTGGGACAAGAAAAATGCGAAATAAACATAGTTTTAAATATGAGATTCTATTCTAAATCAAAATCTTTTGAAGTATATCCATTGGCAATTCAATAACTATCCCTTAGATAATTAGCAATGTTACAAGATATTTGTAACTATTTTTGTAAATAATAAATAATCAATTGCTGTGTTGAGTCAATTGGATTGAGAAGGCTGGCTTTACTGATTGAAGAAATATTAATAATTTCTTCCCCCTTCCTTTTTTGTGCCCCTTCAGGTCAGTGTTGATTATTGTTGACTCCTAAACTACCTGATTTTTAAAAAAATGATTTATTGCCTTCTACCTAGGACTGAGAGGGAGAGACAGGTCCAAAGTCACTGGTTTTGTACCTAAGGCAAGACCAGCACTCAGATTTCTGGTTTCTACTGTGGTGCCTTAACCATTACTCCCAATTGTTTTTCTCTTTCATTCTCTTTGTGGACCTTAACACTTCAAAATCTTGATACTGAAACAAAACAGTGCAATTTTGGACACTGGTTTTTTGGAGGGAGTGGTTATTCAAATGGTCTCCTGTGGACTTTCAGAAGGTTCAGAGGCTGAAAAGTGGCCCAAACATCCTGAGAAATTGTCCTGTTGTGAAGAAGAATTCAGTGTCCATACTTGTCAGAATTGTCCGTCTCTTGCATTGTTCTTCTACACCCCCGTGCTTCTTTCCTGATAAGGTGAATGGCGTTTCAAACACAAAGTGGTTGATATTGTGATGCATTTCAAAGTCAGTCTTACGTTCTTCAGCTTCTTTCTCTTCAAAGAAGGGTGTGACATAGGTTACTTGGATATGTGCATATTTAGGATCTAAATCTTTGGGGTTAACCTACACAAACAAAAGGGAAGACAATATATCAATTAGAGGCAGCACAAGGACAAGAAAAGAAACTAAACTCTTGCTTTTTATGCATATTGCTGAAAGGCTGTTTTAGACATTATAAAAGAGGATATATTCATAGATTTCTTTGCTTTGGACAGGATGGTTATGTATTTTGTGTTCATATATTTTGAGCAAAAAAGAAGCAAAAACATTTTCTTAGATAAACAAAAAAAAATTCTAAGAAAACCTCTGTTGCTGGGAATTCCATAACAGTTCCCTTTCAGAAATTTGAAAGCCCCCTCCCCAAAAAAGGCATGCTTACCAGGGTCTTCCATCTTTAATCAATTAATAGCAGTGTAATGAATATACATAAATTTACACACCATAACATGTAACAAATGTTTATATTACTATCAAGGGCGTTATTATAACTCTACTGACCAGAGAGACGAATATACATAATTACACGGCCACAGAAAAGGTTATGCCTTGCCTGATCCATATTCCTCTTAATTTTTTTACTTCATTGGTTCCAAGTTATTCGTGCTTTGATATTAACTGAATTTATAGCTCATTGAAGAAAAAAAGAATGTTGGAGAAAAAAAGAATGTTTCATTTATTTTAAGTGGGTTTGGACAAAAAACTCTGTAATAGCACAAATGCTTTCTTAAAAAAAAAATAAAGATCTGTGAACATTTCCAACCGTACCTTATTGGAATCTTGGATAATCTTTACATTGTCTGCTCCAAACTTGTCTGCATAAAGTTTCATCAGTCGCTGAGAGATTTCAGAAAGGCCTGTTAATTTGGGCTCTTTGTAAATATATTCCTTACCCTCTTCCTCTTCAAAAAAGCCCTGATTAAAAGATAAATCATAACAATTACAATAAACTGAGTATGACAAAAACACTTCAAGAACATACTGTGGATGAAAAATGTAAGGTACTCAACTGCTAAGTATAAAAAATTAATTTTTTTGAATGCTGCAGCTTATGCATGATGAAGAAATGGAATGCATTAAAAACCAAACTTCTACATTTGCACAGGATGAATATCAACTTTTACAAATAGGAAAAAAAGCCTGTGTGAAATGAGACTGAAAACATCCTTGGAGTTTTATATTAGGTACATATAATCCATATTTTACAGCAAGTATGCCACCATGTGGTACAATTCAGAAAGGATCATGAAAATTAGTGGTTTCTTACTTCTTTCTTTCTAAAAAAACAACAGCAGTCAAAACTTCAGTTGTATGTAGGTGGGGAATGTGACAACTCTACAATTAAAATAATATATTAGCTTTTGAAGCCATGGATTTACTTGTTAGTTGATTCTGGGGAACTAAAATGAATTTATTTTTATTAGGCAGAAATCTGTGTTTCTCAATGAAGAAGGCTGCTTGCTTCAGAAAAAAAATTACACATAATTGGTTTGTTAGTCAGCTAGTTAGTCCCTAGTCATAGGGAGTACTAATTCTTTTTAAGATATAGCTTTTAGCATTGTGCCTTTTTAAAATAACAAGCTACATAGTAGGTTCCAATCTATAAACACATCATTCATGTATGAACTATTCATTGTATGAACTATTGATGAAATCCAGTACTTTATGAAGTTTTGTTGCATATACAGATTTTGATTATGATTCAGGTACACATATATATCCTTTCATTTCATGTCACTTCTTAGCTTATGTAATACAACAATGCTATCTAAGAAACCCTAGATAGTCTCAAAATGACTTAAACAAGTGGGAAATGATCCTGATAATGAGGTAATTCTAGAATTCTTACTCCCTTTTTGTACTGGGAAATGACAATTAAATTAGAATCCATAGTTTTCATATTTAACAATACACATAGGTGTTATTTACCTGATTTAGTCTAGTTAATGAAAATTAGCTGTCAGTGCTGCTGTTGTTATTTTTTATTAAAATCAGGAAAGTAGTGTTTTTATTCATTTTACGTGACTTGCTCTAGAACTCTGGGGTGCCTTTCCTGGGATACATGTTCAGTGGTGGCGCTTCCAAAGGAAGGGACATTAACTGAAGAGAAGTCCAGTGCCAGCCCACTGAACTTTCTGCTCCCTTTCCAGCTCTGTTGAGGACATTCCAAGATGTATGGGAAGAGACTGATAGTGTGAGGTGGTTGCTTATCTGATGCTAGCCATGCTAATGTTTTTGAGCTTTTATCACAAACCACTTTATCACACCTCTGCATTCAGATGATATGATATGAGGAGCAGAGACATGGAGTAAGATAGGAAATGATCAGCCAAGTCCAATATCTTCCGAAGTTACATTAAATTATAATTAGAAATAATTGTTTCTTATTTTAGAAAACATTTCTAGCTGCTGATATCTTCAGCTCAACTAGACTCATTTATTCACAGACGATAAACAATGGCCTAGATTAATATCACTTTCCATTTGCATTTTTGTAAACTTCCCCACTGCCACCTCTTTTGTGTATGCAAAAGTTTTCTTGGCAAAATTTCAAAAATGGTTTGCCAGTGTCTCCTTTCTAGGGCTGAGAGAGTGACTGTCTCAAGATCACCCAGCTGGTTTTCTACCTAAGGCAAAAGTAGAACTTATAGCCTCCCAGTTTCTAATCTGATGCCTTAACCGCTACACCAAACTGTTCATATTCTCATTCTCTTTCAGACTTTGAAGTCATGATGCTGAACCTGTAAGTCCCTATGAAACAAAATTTAGACACATAAAGGCAGATGGCATAATCCCTGCACCGTAGGATGCATGTACATTCCACTGACACAATTTGCCTCTTTGGAAGATCTCATCAAAACAGGAAGGGCAGAGTCCAGCAAATGGTCAAGCTAATGACACTTAGAACCTAGTTCTGAAATACTTTGCCGGATGATGTTTACTAGGTTCATACTTAATAATCTTTTTAGTACTTTTTATTTTATTCAAATACATAGATAGCAAACTACAAATATATTCTTAGAGTATTCCAAGAGTTGGAAGATCATTTTCACTGATTCTTCTTTTACTCAATAGTTCTCTCAAAATGCATGCAGAAAACTGGGGTCAATTAGATTAACTTTTAGAGGGAACAGATGAAAAAGCAATTTCAAAAATATACAACTACTTATTAGAATTTGAATTGGCAGGAGAAATAGTCAAGGGCCCAATGATAGCATGGGCAAAGAACATAGGATATAATATCAATTTGGAAGATTGGGAAAGAATTTGGAAGCAAAACTATAAAGTAATGAAATCGGCACTCTATAAAGAGAACCAAAATAAAATGTGCTCTTGGTGGTTTCTGGCACATTCGAGATTGGCCAATACATATCCAAACAAGAGGTACCTTCTTCCACACTTGGTGTGGAAAAATATGTATTTTTCTTGGTATTGGAAAAAATATGAATATGGATAAGAGAAATCACAAACATTCAATTAGAACCTAAGGCTGAAATTTTTCTGTTGGGAATAATAAAAGGTGAAATCGCAAAGGAAATCAAATACTTAATTTTACATACAACAATGGCAGCAAGGATAGCACTAGCTCACTGTTGGAAGGGAGATTAGATGCCAACAGATAATTTGATAACCCAGAAGATCTATGACTGTGCGGAAATGGATAAGGTCACCCAAAAGTTAAAAGATAGTAAGACTCAAAATATTTTACAGTTTGGGAAAACTGGTATAATTGGATGAAGGATAGAAACAGGTAAGAGAAAATATGAAGAGGTCATGATAGGAGTATATACCAGATATTGGAACTAAGTATTGGAACACTGTTGGACATAAACACACTAAGAAATTAGATATCTTTATGTTTTTATGTTTATTGGTGATGTATAATTTTTTGGTTTTGTATTTTATGAATTTTTTTGTATTTTGTATATATTTTTTAATGTTAATAAAACTTATTTTTTTTTAAAAAATAAAACTGGGGAAAGTCCTAAAATAACATGAAACAAGGAGACTGGAGAAGTTGCTTGCCCTTCCCATCTTCAGTTGAATATGTGAACAAAAATTTAGATTCAAATCAACATATGCAAAATTAGGAGATGGAGGAATATTAATTCAATTTCATGGTAATGTAGGAAAAGAATACAATATTGTCATTTTTTATAATATTGCCAATATGGTCCCTATTTAATAACAAAATTGGATACCTTAAAATTCAGATCATTGTATTGTCAAAGTCAATTTAAAATTGCCCTAATTGTATTGAAAAGGAATGCTGCATAACTACTGTGTTGTTCTTTCTACAAGCTCATTTTAGTTTATCAGAAGGAATCTTGATGTTTATAGAAATTCTATTTGTTGTCATAATTCTTTTCATTATAAAACAATGCATGTTTTCTATCTTCACTAGTTGCCAGATATTTTGAGGTAGCTTTAAAAATAGGAGCTTTGTGAAACTACACAATGTTCACAACATACTTAGGCATACCGTATATACTCGCATATAAGCCGATCTCGCGTATAAGCCAACCCTTAAAAAAACTGCCCCAAAATAAGGAATTTTGCAAAAACTCGCATATAAGCTGACCCCCAAATACCATGGTGTGTTGTTTGGGCTAATAACAAAAGAGTATCAATATGCAATGCACTGATGAAGGTTCATTATCAAAGCATTTGTGTAGGAAACAATATTAAGTTAATTACCCGGTATGTAAAGAATCTGATGTTACACGTGACGATCGCAAACACGAAAGCGGTCACGTGAATGACTAACCAATCACAGCGTGTTATGATCCGGTGATAGAAAAAGCAAAATGGAGGCACCCAGAGTAAAAAAAATGTGCTTAATTAGACGTAATTATGATGCATTTTATTTGAGGTACAGTTAAAATTAATATTGAAATTGAGTTGTAGTTTGTCGGAATTAACTTTATTTAGTGCAGTCTCAATTTTTATGGCTGTATGTATGACTGAATGGTAATGTCGATGATATTGCGTGATCTGAGAAGTGGTGTCATGTCAGTTTGTTTGTGTGAGATCAGATTTATGCGCGTATAAGCCGACCCCCCAATTTGATAATTTTTTTTTTAGTTTTAGAGTCTGCTTATATGCGAGTATATGCGGTACATATTTCTATTACTTTCACTTAATTTGATGTATTCCTGTGTTTATCCTTTGTTCATGGAATTTAACATAGTTTCTTTAAGAATCCCTGTAATTCTCATTTAAAATTTTGGATTTCAGCAGTATTTTAATGAACCATGAAATTGCAGTCTTCTATGCACTTTTCATTGCACTTTTTTTCCTTGGAAAGGATTAGTTTCATATATAGGCAAATGCTGCTTATGTGTCCTAAATATTAAGTAGGTCACATAATACCAGTTCTGCATCTTTATGTAAAAGATACCACTGTGAAATGTTGTGAAAGATATTTGCTTCTTATAAGATAGTGAATAATATGCTTTGGGATAGTAAAATGCAGATTGTTAAGAAGGTTTATCTCCCTTGATGGTGGAATTAACCAGCTTGTCTTCAGAAGTTGTGAGTGCTTCATCACTGGAGGTTTTTAAGAAGAGACTGGATAGTCACTTGTCTGAAATGGTACAGGGTCTCCCAGCTCCATTCTGATTGATAGATTGTTTTTCAAGACAAGCTGACGTTACTTATACTCAAGCTTCAATTATCTAGGACAGTGCTGTCAAACTCAAATTGTCACAGGAAGGTGTTGCACAAAACTTTTTTGTTAGTTTGGTGTCGGCACACATTGAATCAAAAATGAATACAATGAAGAGTATCCTGGAATAATGCTAAAATAAATGGTGTCAGTAAAATTTTTTATTGAAATCTGAGTTACTTGTGAAATACCATTTTTTAATGCGCTGATAAGATTACACTTGGAATACTGCATCCAGTTTTGGTCACCATGAAAAAAGATTTTGAGATTCTAGAAAGGGTGCAGAGAAGAGCAACAAGGGTGATTAGGGGACTGGAAGAACAGTTGCAGGAATTGGGTATGTCTTGTCTAATGAAGAAAAGGACATGATAGCAGTATTCCAATATCGAAGGAACTGCCACAAAGAAAAGGCATTCAACCTATTCTCCAAAGCACCTGAAAACAAGACAAGAAACAATGGATAGAAATTTATCAAATTTGTACCAACGTACAAATAAGTAGAAATGTACTGACAGTGACAACAATTAATCAATGGGATGGCTTGCCTTGAGAAGTTGTGAGTGCTCTGTCACTGGAAATTTTTAAGAAGAAATTGGGCAACTATTTTCCTGATATAGTATAGAGACTCCGGCTTGAGCAGGATGTTGAACTAGAAGTCTTCCAAAATCCCTTCCAACTCTGTTAGTATGATCATTTAACTGGCAGTAGTTTTTATTAATGGAACTATTATTTGGTTGTATTACTGGATATATATGTAAGTATATATATATATATATATATATCATATCAAGGATAATATAATATAGGAACATATATTACTTTAAGCTCTTCTCTGTCCCATTAAACGAAAATCTTTGTTTCCTTTGATTTTTTTTTTCATTTATTTCCCTTTTCTCTACTGTCCTGGCTCCCTCCCTCCCTCTTTCCCTTTCCTCCCATACTGGTACTTTGCCCAGCAGAGAGACTCACAGTGTGGCAGAGCTGATCTTCTTCCTTGAATCCTCTCCTCCTTCCCTCTTTCAGGCATGACCAAACTCTTCATCCATCTTGCCTGTAAAGTCCCTACTTCTTCAGAACTCTATACTAAGGGAAGCACAGCTGTGGAAGCCATGGAATGGAAGACTCAGTGAGTTCCTGAAGAGCGAGGCTACTTGTAGAGCCAGGAAACTAGCTGGATCAGATTGAGGTGAATCACCAGGATGCTTCTACCTGGAATGCTTTGATGGTTCAGCATGTGCATCTACATCAAGGCTGTCAAACTCATGGCAGCATCATGTGATGTATTGGAACTTTTCCCCCCTTTGCTAAACTGGGTGTTGCCATGGCCAGTGTGTAAAGCATATGGCCTACTGGCTGGGAGTTTGACAGCCTTGATCTACATAATGTTCAATACCCTGATCTAAGTTGGTGCAAAGTATTGCTGTGAATGCAGAAAATCTGTTTATCTTCAGAATTGAACTAATTTATAAAGTCACCCATCTTTCAAGGTAACTCTGAGTAGCAAACAAAAGTAGAAATCATCAACAATGATAAAACATATTGAAAAACACAACAGATCAAGCCTGACTTATTTTAAATTGCAAAAAATATATATGAATGTACATCCATGTCAAAGTTCCAGAAATTCCAGCCTGGTCCCAAAGTCTGAGAGAGAAGGCAGATCTTCATGGCCTAATGAAAAATTCATAAAGCTGCAGCTGTATCTCTGAAGGGAAATTTTTAATGGGACAAGTACCATGAAGACACACTTCCTAGGAGTCACCAAGTAATATTGTCTCATGGAGGGACTTGGAGCATGCCTGCTTTGCCAGATCTGGTGGGACATAGGTTACAAGTTTGAAGCACCTGCCTTAGTATAAAAATTGTAGGTTCTTTTAGATAATGATCAATTCTTAATATACTATATAATGAAAATACAATACACAGATCAAGGGAAAAAATATACCAATTGAACAAAGGTTGTCAACACATTCAAGTTAATTTCAAAGTAACAGGATTTTTAAGTAAACCACCATAGCCAATTGATGAAATAAGATCTTTCAATTCTGAAGAAAGATAATATACTAAAGTGTGTTGGGAGAGCTACTGGTGCACATAAGGATGCCCACAAGGACAAGACTGTCTACCTACATATGAATAGACCTTCATATTTAGTTGCAGGGAAATACAAATTACTTTATGTAGTGTCATTATATTTGTTTTCCACAACTTGATACTTGCCAGCCTATGTGGCTCAATCAACTGAAAGGTTTTCAAGGTGATGAAAGGTATATTACAAATGTTTGCATTTTTTGGGTAACCTGATATGTATACCTCAATGTGGTAAACCAAGGGCAAAACTATCAGGCATATGGGAAAAGGTAATATACTTTTATTGTGACTGAAAGGTAATATAATGTACTGCAGGAGTTCCTACACTTTTTGCCATTACACCTGCCTCTGTAGTTTTAATGTACAGACCTCCCCTAAAAAACCCAAACACCAAAATGGAGACAAATGAGCAATTAAAATAATAGAATGAAATTTTGGGAAAGGTGAATGTATTGTAACAGTGTACAGCTAGAAGGTTCTTCTCACCTCCTATGCATTGCCAAGAGAGGTATACCTTGCAGTTTGGGAAACCTTGCTTGTTCTGCCAGGACATATGGAGCAAGGGTGTTTGCAGTGGGCATTTCAGATAAGGAACACATAGCTGAACCTGCTTCCATTAGAATGGGAACAGGTTTAAGCTTCAAGTACATGAATGCCACAGGAACTGATACATATTTATAATCCAAGGAAGCAGAACAAAAGCATTATTTTGCTAGATGCAGCACAGTATATAAATGAGTGAAAGCAATGTTATTTCATCGCTCACAGTGAATATTAAAAAGTGCTAGAAATCAAGGTTAACCAAGGTCTTACAAGTAGGATGATGTAAGAAGAATTAAACAAAACAGCATGCAAAAGAATAGACAACTTACCACAGCCTTGAATAAGTTCAAAAGAGGAAAAGAGCAAATTTCTGCATTAAAACCTAATTGGCAGACAACATTATTCAGAACTGTTTTTATATATTTCTTTAAGAGATAATGTTTCCCTGGAAAGTTCATCCTAAAAGAACATGCTGTCCCATATGTGTCTTATGGAAGCAAGCATATACACATACTATAACCAAAATAAATAGGGAGAAATACGGAGTATGTGTAAGCATTCTACAATGAAGCTACAAGATTCGGAAGCCAACTAGAAAGCAAAGCGAGTATGTCTACACAAACTAATGTGTAATAAATTAAGGATTTCAAATCAATTAGGAGAAAAAAGTATTTAATTATTTTGCAGCTTTTTTTCAGTGATGATTTTGGATACCATCATAGAATTTATATTCACACTGCCTTATCTTCATTTTCCTTTTATCTGTTTAATCAACAGTATGAAACTATGACAAGCTGTTATAACAAAGAGGCTCCTTCTGAACTCTGCTTTAAAGAAATATGAACTGGTCTGTTACCTTTCTAGGCTATAGTATATAATAATGTTGGTTATATATATATTTTAAATTTGTATTATGGGATTTTAGTTGGGATAACCTTCTCTGTGTTTTATTACCAAATCTCTTGCAGAAGATCAAAAGATACTAATCATAAATATACACTGTTACCTAAAACTGGAGGGAGTTAATTCTTTATCATAATATAATCTTAGGTCTTAATCTAGTGTATATTTATTTAACATAGGTCTATTCACTTCAATGGCACATTGCCAAATCAGCAAGAAGTTTAAACCTAAATGTGAGGAAACCTCTAAAACTATTATTACAGCCCATTGCCAATGATAATATTTTGCTTCTATTTTTATATGACTCTAAATCTACATTTTGCTCCATGAACTTTTCTATAGATAAATGTTTAATACTGAAAGCATAACAGGCAACTAATCCCTATGTTATTCACTTGTGGAATGTATTTTTAATGCATTCTCTCTAAAAAGAAAATTTGTTGGGAAATGTGTAGTTTAGCTGAAAATTCACCCACAGTAGTCACTTACTTGACCATAAAATGCCACACGGTAGTATCGTCCAAATAAGCGCTTTTCAGAATTCACAACTTCTGCGACTTTCAGATAAGATCTATGGATGTCATAGTATAATTCAGACAGCCTCTGGAGTAATAGAATGAAGTACATTTTAAAGTAAAAAACCTGGTATTTAAACCAAGTCATGTAATCAACTTGTTTTCAACATTGCTAGTAGCTTTCAAATCAACTGATTAAAGGTAACCTTCCCAAAGTAACATGCATGTAGTATCAACTTCCACTTGTATTATACTTTCCCAATGTAACATGCATGTAGTATCAAATTCCACTTGTATTATTCCCATTTTTTTTCTCAGTGATTTTTCTATCTTTTCTCATATTACAAAATACTTTAATACTGATTAAAAAGGGAAGGCAGAATAAATATGAAATGCTTTTAAGGTAGTGCTAAGTGTCCTACATCAGGAATTATTTAAGAGGCAGATATTCAAACACATTTATAATTATAAGCATGAGTTGTATATAACCATATATAAAGAGCAATTTGATACAGTGGTTAAAACACTAGGCTAGAAAGCAGGAGATCATGAATTCAAGTCCCGCATTAACCAGGAAAGCTGGCTGTGTGGCCTTGGGCCAGTCATTCTCTCTCAATTCATCTCACAGAGTTTTTCTCATGGAGAAAATAGAAGAAGGAAGATGTGTTTTGGTTATATTATCTGCCTTGAATTGTTTGTGAAAATAATAAATGTGGGTATAAAGTAAAGAAATAGCTGAATAAATAATTAGAGAGGGCAAATCAAATTTGCATTTTTCATCTACAATGTATGGAAGTGAGATCACATTTTCCTACTTGTCCTGTTTGTGATGGAAAGCCATCTTTTTATAATGTAGTCTTATATTAAAAGTCTCATATTAAAAAGGTACACATGAACAACACAATCAGACTTTAGTCAGTTGTGTTAATTGTCAGTTAATTGTAGATTTTGTATATAATCTAATTTTGAATATACATATAGCACATATATCATGTATGTACAGTATAAAAAGCAGATAATATAGAAAGGTGAATATAGTTGCCAAAGTCACTAAAGCACTGACATCCTATATTATTTTTCTCAGTGTGATTTCTTCCAAATTTTTAGTTCAGCTTACTTTGAAATCTCTTTGTTTTTCAAATACAGCAATAACTGGCTTGTTAACTTCAGCAATGAGTTCGTATCTTTCACATTTCCAGAGATAGTCAACACATAATTCCAGCTGTTTCACAAGGATGTCCTGCAGGTAAAGAAGGAACATTAGGTCTGTGATGCAAAAGAAGATATTTTTTTGCAATTTCAATTCCTTAAAAAAGAAATAAAGGTAATTAAGATTCTAATTATGCTCCTCTGGATATCTGAAAACTGTGAAGAAAACATACCTAAGGTCAATTAAGAAGAATAACATTGCAAACCTCATTGTATGGTGTATCTTGCATTCCAGAGTCTTCTTTCATTGCTCCTTCTTCTTTAATATTTGGTGTAATATTGAGAAAAGCTGGCCATCCCATAGAAAACAAGCCTTTTCAAACAAGAGAAAAAGTCCCAACAATGCTTCAGTAGCAATCATTTAAGTAATTGTAGTAAAAATTGAACATATTACATATAATAGCTTATTACAAACACTATCAATATTATTAACTTTATTATAAACACTGTAGTTTACAGCTAAGTAGTTATAATTTGGTAATTTTGACAAAAAAAAATCTTGTCCAAAGGCATAATTTGAGAACCTCCCAATGAGAGCCAAAAGGATAAGGATTATGTGTTAAAGTATTTATGATTCTGTAATATGTAGTGTTCTCAAAGTTCTTATAAAGTTTTTTAAATTGATATCTGTTAGTAGAATAAAGAACATATAATATGGAATACATTAAGTTAAGTTTGGTTATAAATTTAGAAATATGTATTGAAATTAATCTTGATTCATATGAAGCCATAATTTATTAAAACTTGGTCCCAATATAATTTAAGTTACAAAACCTTCAGCTCATTAGCCTTTCCCCAACTTATTTTACAAAAAATAATGATAGCAAAGGAAGATGTTTGGAAAGCTAGTATGTAACAGCAGCATCGCTTGGTTCTCAAGCAAGGTTTCCGGAATCTCAGTGGTACTGTTTACAATGCCCAGTGTCAATGGACATTGTTGTATATGTTTATGATTGTGGGAATTGATACCAGAATGAAGTGAAAATTCCATTTTCCAAGCTGACTGGCATCACAGATTTAGGATTGGGTTTTTGAAAAGTCTCCTTTCATTAAAAATATGGGGTACAAATAACAAATGGGGTTCTTCAAACATTGTCCAACCCATAAATGGTCATGGTTAGAACACTCACTTCCTCCAGGGTGAGTTGTTAGTAAGATATTATTATCAGATAGTTCAGCATCTTCCAGGAACAGACGAGAGGTACAAATCTTTTCCATTTTCCAGTAACCTATGGTATTGTGAGATGTTATTAGCATTTGGTTATTTGTATGAGTTAATACATGCAAGTTTATTTATTTAAACCAAAGTATGAAACAATAATAAATCTCTCATCTCAAAGAAAATAAAAATAAGACACAAATATACGAAATTCAAGTTTTAAGCAAAATACAAAATTTCTGCAACATGAAAGATTTTTACTTCTGCTAACTTAATGGGTAATATCTGTTTAAAGTAATTTAAAGAATAAATACAAAACTTTTGAAATAGCATAAAGTAGGTTCTTAATCACTTCTGTTCATACCCTGCTGTTTTCTAGTTAATCAAACCTTTTAATTGTACTTTATCTTACCCTTTCTCTTCAGATATTCAGCAATAAGGGCAGCTATATGGATGTAGCACATAGCAGCCTGCAAAGAAGGCATTGATAAGTTTTAATGTTAAAGAATTGAAACAAAAACTAAAATTTTCACAATATTCTCTTGAATTACACATGTATTATGTAGAATTTAAGAACTGGACAATGTAAATGGATTCCATTATTATAGCCAAAAAAACTGATATTGCAACAGTGGTAATAAAAATGTATGGCCCCATTTATTCAGTGGATTAAAGCTCTGGTAAACTTGCCACCTATGAGCTGACTTGCATGGATAAATATAACGAAATATGAGATTCATTTATACAAAATACAATAGGTTTTAAAAAAGCCTGATGGTCATATATTATATAAACCACACATATGCACACATATATTCTCAAATAATATTTATATTAGATAATTATATATAGAGAATTATAACTGTTTGTTGTAATAAGATACAGTACAGTATATGACGACACAGATTGTTCGATGTAATAGGTGGTCTCTGTAAACTGGTTAGAGAGGGCTGTAAAGCACTGTAAAGCAGTATATAAAGGCCCTGTCACACTGCACCAACGGATGGAAAGAGGATGTAAAACGGAGAAAAACACTTGCCATCCGTTGGTTAACAATGAATGCTTTCCGTCTGTACTCACTGCCTCCATTTTGCTTCCTCTCTATCCGTCCAGCATCCATCTATTGACATTTCATCCGCTCAAAAGGTTTTGAGCTGCTCAAACTTTTGAGTGGAAAATGTATCCAACGCGTCCATTCTGCATCCGCAATGCATACGGGGGACATCCGTTCTGCATCCGTTGGCATCTGTTACGCGTCCGCTACATCCGCTAGGCATCCGCTGTGCATCCGTGCAACTCGCATCCGCTCCCAGCGGAAAACGGACACAGGGAGGAAGCGGAGCGGACGCGGACAGAAACGCGCAGCGGTTAGTAGCACGATTGGAGAAAGGATGAAAGCGGAGCAGCAGACGCAAAGAAAGCATTTAAAACGGAACAAATGTTCGCAGAGGGGGACCTATCTCGGATATTAAGGATGTCTAGGAGGGTGCCTAGAGGATGCAAAAGGACACATAGGGGAAACCTATATTGCCTATAAAAAGGGGAGCAACTCACCTGGATCTCACTTTCAGACCAGCAGCCCTGCTGTGCAGACCTCTGCAGCCTTCATCTGCCTCTTGCTCTTCCACAGCATCCAGTCATGTCCCACCTTGGATCGTAACAAAACTCCTTTTAGTAGCCACCATCCTTCTGCAACGTGCGAAGCCATCTACAGGCTCTGTTGAACTCTACGGGAAGAAAAGGAGGCGGCCAAGAAGCGTCTGGGTCCTGAAGATGCATCGGGAAAAGAGCAGAGTATGGACTGTACAACAAGCTGATGGTGGAGCTCAGGAACGAAGACCCTCGTGCATTCCAGAACTTCACGAGGATGCCTCCAGCCATGTTTGATGAAGTTGTGCAGCGGCTGACACCCAGGTTGACCAAGCAGAGCACCAACTTCTGCCCCAGCCTGGACCCTGGGCTCAAGGTGGCACTGACTCTGCACCACCTGGCCTCAGAGACCACCTACAGGAGCATGCAGTATGGCTGGAGGGTGCCACACAACACCATCAGCATTGGTGGTCAGAGAAGTGGTGCAGGCCATCATCGAAGAATACCTGGAGGACCTCCTCCAGTGCCCTCCACTGAAGAAGGATGGAAGAAAGTTGCAGAGCAGTGGTATCAGAGGTGGAACTTCCTACACACCGTTGGAGCCATAGATGGTAAGCACGTGGCCTGCAAAGCACCAGCCAAGTCGGGGTCCACTTATTTTAACTACAAGGGCTTCTTCAGCATCGTCCTCTTCGCCATGGTCGATGCGACTAAAGTTCATGTACATCGATGCTTCAGGCAACGGGTTCATGTTCAGATGCCCAGGTATACAACGCCAGTCATCTCAAGGAGGGGCTGGAACGCAATTCATCATGGGCTTCCCAGATCCAGAACCCCGTGCCAACGACATGCCAAGATGTGCCTACTTCATCGTGGGGGATGACGCCTTCTCCCTCAGAACCTACCTCATGAAGCCCTACAACCTCCAGATGCCTTCACCTGTGAAGAGAGGATCTTCAACTACAGGCTGTCCAGGGCAAGGCGGGTGTCGAGAACGCCTTTGGCATCCTGGCCAACAGGTTCCAGGTACTTCTCACCACCATGCAGCATGCCCACAGACCGTGAGGAGGATGCGTGGAAGCTTGCTGCATCCTGCAGAATCTCATGCGCATCTGCTACCCCAGTCTTGCAGAACAGGCTCGTGGACTTCCAACAAGGCAATGGGAATGGAGCCTGGGGAATGGAGGCAAGGGCGAAACCTGATAGACACTGAGGATGTGCAAGGCCCAAACAGAGCTTCACGTGAAGGGAAGAAGCAGCGCAACTCCTGAAACACTGGTGCAACTCCCCAGCTGGAGCAGTGGAGTGGCAAGACAGGATGATAGATGAATTAATGGACGCTTCCTTCAGCCTGTCTCATCACACTGATGAGATTGGGCCATGTATGTTGGATGGGCCTACAATGAACAGGCATTTAATAAAGAGTTGTGTTTATGTTGAACATGTGTGGATGAATGCTAACATTGTTATTTTATAATGAGGGCCATAGGTGTGGCACCTGGGAGGGTGACCATACAGTCTCAGACAGCTGGCTCAGCCCGTGATGTTGAGAGCTCCTTCCTCCATGCCCATGAGGTTCTCAGTACCAATACAGACGACAGATGTACTGAGGCCGGGCTTGGCTGTGGGGTGGAGGAAGGAGCAGTGTAGTGGGGCTGTCTGGTCTGCAGCTGTGTGAGACTGGCGTGGGTGCGCATCGGTGGGCATGGGTGGCATCGGTGGCATCAGTGGAACTGTGGCAATGGTGGTGTCCGATGAGCCTGTGCCTGGACTGGGAAGGGCTGCTGCTCTGTGCTGCTGGACGCTCCCTGGTAGCCGTAGCCCTAGTAGGTGAGGGCCTGTGGAAAGCCTTGGAATGGGAAGGACATCACCTGGGGTGAGGAGCAGACCTGGACTGGTGGGAGCAGGTTCATCTGGATCTGGAGGGTTGTGAAGCAGATCGGTGATCCGGTCCTTCACCACCTGGTACGGGGGTTGCCGCCATGTCCGTGAGGGTCTGGTTGACATAGGTGAAGAAGGGCTTGTGGTTGGAGGATGAGGAGTCAGTTGTGACCAGCTGAGAGAGGAGATCTATGCTGCTCTGGATGGTGTCCCTGATCCTAGCAGGACAGTGTGGCTCTGTCCCTCCTGTCTGGCTCTCTGCCTTTCTGTGGAAGTGGAGCTGGGGGTGGATGCGGGTAGGACTGTGGTGAAGTGCCATCTCCTTTCTCCCACTGCGCCAGGGAGTTCTACACGCGCTCCACCATGGGTTAAAAACAACTGTCCGCGGGTTCTCCGCCGTGGGACGCTCCACAGAATCCTGCCTGGAGACAGGAGCTGACTCTCGGCCGGAAGAGGACTGGCTTTCAGCAGGCTGCCGGAGAGAGAGGGTTGTGAGAGGGGCTGCTCCTCGGTGGTGGATCTCACCCTCGAGGAAGCTGCACCTGGCCATGACGTAGGTCTCTCTGTCTGTCAGCTTGACCATGGCCTGGCCAGATTTCTTGAAGTGCAGCTTCCCAAACCAGGTGTGCATATGTTTCCACCAGCCGAGGAGCACCTCCAAAGTGTAGCCCAGACTCTCCGCCTTCTCCCTCCAAGCAGCCTGCTTCCTCTTGGTGTCCTGTAGAGCCTGTGTCCCTTCCGCCATAGATAGTCATTCTCTCTCAGCCACTCCAGCACCTCATCCTCATGTTCCTCCTCAATGGAGTATTGTCTCCTCTCCCGTTCTCACATATGCCTCTTCCTCCTTTGGCAGGACCAGATGGGCCCTCATCAGAGGGGCTTCCAAGTTGTAGGGGATGCTCCTCCACACCACCACCAGCAGCAGCACCAGCAGGATCATCATCATCATCATCACCAGCAGCAGCAGCACCCACCGCAGGATCATCATCATCATCATCATCATCAGCAGCAGCAGCAGCACCAGCAGGACCAGGATCATCATCAGCAGAGTAAGCACCAGCAGCGCCAGCAGCACCAGAGCACCAGCAGGACCAGGAGCATGAGCAGGACCAGCAGGACGAGCAAGACCAGGAGCACGAGCTGGACCACCAGGACGAGCACAGGACGAGGAGCAGCTACAGCAGAGTAAGCACCAGCAGAAGCACCACCACCAGAACCAGCATCATCAGCTCTTCCAGAAGCAGCATCAGCAGAAGCCCACCAGCACCAGGAGCAGCTACAGCAGAGTAAGCACCAGCAGAAGCACCACCGCCAGAACCAGCATCATCAGCTCTTCCAGAAGCAGCACAGCAGAAGCCCAGCACCAGGAGCAGCTCAGCAGAGTAAGCACGCAGCAGGCACCACCGCCAGAACCAGCATCATCAGCTCTTCCAGAAGCAGCATCAGCAGAAGCCCAGCACCAGGAGCAGTGCCAGCAGAGTAGCACCAGCAGAAGCACAACCGCCAGAAGCAGCATCAGCAGAGTAACCGAGCAGAAGCACCACTGCCAGAAGCAGCATCAGCAGAGTAAGCACAAGCAGAAGCATTACCGCCAGAAGCATCATCATCAGCTCCTCCAGAAGCAGAAGCAGCAGAAGCCCCAGCCCCAGAAGAGCGAGCCCATGCTGCAGAAGCCCCAGCAAAGCAGAGGTGAGGGCCAGGGGTTGGGAGGGTGGCCCTGTCCCCTCTTGCCAGGGCTGGCAGCAGATGGCTGAGGCTTTCTCTTCTTCCCCATGGTTGTGGGGTTGCCTGGCTGGCAGCAAGGCTGGCAGGCAGGCTGGCAGGCAGGCTGGCAGGCAGGCAGGCAGCAAGGCTGGCAGGAAGGCATGCACCAAGGCTGGCAGACAGGAAGGCAGGCACCAAGGCTGGCAGACAGGCTGGCAGGCAGGCTGGCAGGGAGGCTGGCAGGCAGGCATGCTGGGCAGGCTGGCAAGGCACTCGATGTGTCTGGAAGCAGGTCTTTCTCTGAATGGTGACCTGCTTGGGAGCTGCCTCCTTTTATATCCGTGGGGCTGACGCAATGCATCCTCCCCGCATGTGCAGTGAACGCTAGGCATCCGCTAGGGTTCCGCTGGTGCATCCGCTTCATCCGCTAGGCTTCCGCTGTGCATCCGCTTCATCTGCTCGGCGTCCGTTCTGCATCCGCTGTATCCGTTCCGCGTCCGCTTTGCTGCAGCCCCCGGAAGCCTAGCGGATGTGACATCTGCTCCCATCCGCTTCCATCCTCTAGGCTTCTGTTCTGCATCCGCTTTCCATCCGCCCTGCGTCCTCCCCCCATCCGTTCCTTTCCGTGTTATCCGCTCTGGTTATGCAAATTTTTGCTCCTTTGGAGACGAACGGATGGAACATTTTTCTCATCCGCTGTGTCCTTTTTGCTAACGTTTTGCATCCGTCGGCCAGTGTGACAGGGCCTTAAATCTAAGTGTATTGCTATTATTGTTCAACATTTAGTATGCCATTTTTATTGTATTTTTAAACTTATTTTTAAACCACTTGTGCATTTTTATAAAGGGTATATCTGTGCTTTATTCCTTTAGATTTTTTTCTGTTATTATTTTAAAAAACAATATTTTTGTTAAAAATGTTACAGGTTGTGGATCTTCTTAATCTTAATCAATACCAGTGTGTCTTTGCAAAACAATAACAACAAAAGCTAATCTGGATCAATGTATTAATGTGAAAACTGGTAATTAATGTATCTCTCCTGTCCAGCAAGGTTTGAAAATGCCAGAAATTATCTTAAGCAGTGTATCTGGCACATTGGTTTCCAAATCAGACTAAGCCTGGAATTCAACACTACAGTATATGGATCACATGCCACCATCCTATCTCTCCATAGGATTTCACTATTCCTTCACCATGTCTAGGTTACCTGTGCTATCTCTGTACATGTAGGGGGCTTTATAAAAACACCCACTAACTGCAGAACATAAGGTCATGTGGATCTGTCTCCATGGAGTTCCTCAGTTACATGTTCCCTTGCTGCTGTCATTATGGGAAATGTGAGGTGATACTCATGTATCCCATTTGAGATCAATGCCCTTACCGTGCTTATTTATTACTTCTACTCAACTAGATCACTGATATCTCTTCCCAATTCTATTTTTCTATTCATTCTATTTGTCCCACATACAACTGAAGATTAGTTAAAAATCATAGTAATTACCATTATGATTTCTCTTATATTAACATTGTTGTTATTTTTTACTTGCTATTTAGTCATACCTATATATTTTACATGTAGTTTCTACATAACATTTCTGGCTTAAAGGCTGTAATAAAGATTTCTATTTTGGACAATAATTTTTAAATTTTAATTTTTACTCTTTTGAAAAAGAAAAAATGTTCAACTATATAGCAAACAAAATATTTCAATTACAAAAAAATAACAAATATTTATCAAAAGTAGATTGTGATCTACTTTTCTTGATTCAGTAAATTACATATGTCCTAATAGAATCTCATAAAAGTTCCTAGAATAAATATACCAACAATAAAATAAATGTTAGGCATCAGAAGGTCAGCATGGCTGTTATGACAACTGCATTTAACTTACTTGATCACAAGTTATATAGGCTACCCTTGCTATTTTGATTTTAATTCCTTATGAAAAACAGAGAACATGTACAGAATTACATCATATTTTCCAGCTGTCCACATTAGCATTAAAGCTACTAATAGATTATGACAAGATCATGCTCCTATTAAAGAGAAATTATGGAAGAGCTTAAGATTTGTATAATGTTGTAGTACCAAGATAACTACACTGAAAATTAACATAGTGCCTGAATTTAATAATTTCCTGAAGTCCATTGATTAAATAGTTCTACGTTTTTGATTAAATGGTTACTGTTTTTGATTAAATGGTTATTAAGTTATTGATTAAATGGTTCTCTGTTTTGAATGCAAATCTACCAGTATGTATTTGGGTAGATATTTTGTAGAAAATATCTTGCTTTAGGACACAAGTTTCTTAAATGAGTTCCGCAAATAATCATGCTTGGATAAAACAGAAAGGTGACATTGAATTCTTGTTCTTTAGGGCTTATTTCAAGCCCTTTCAAATCCAAAATAATTTATCAGTTTCAGATGAGCTACCTCAGATAAGTCTCCATTTCTTGCATGAATTTTGGCCATGCTCTCCAACCAGGTCCTACGTAATTCAGGGGTACTTGCATATGAATTTGCCAAGCTGTACTGTAAGTCCACAAGCATCTCCGGATCCTTCTCATGTTCTTTCATTTGAGCTGTAGCCATTAAAACTGTTCTTATGCGTTTGGTCAAATCTTTCACTTCTGCTGGGAAGTTACTGTTCTTTGGGAAAGAGAAATAAGGGAATTTAAGTTCATAAAATCTCTATTATCATGTTAAAAGACATCTATTTGGAATAAGTCAGATCACCTGATAAATACAACTGTTGCAAACATCACAACAATGTTATAATACATTGTTTGCTATTTCCTCTTCCTCGCTGTCTATGATCAAATAACTTTTCTTTTCTTTCACTGCACATTATCTTTTTCTTCAGTATTGCTTGTCATGTTTGAACATAGTTGCAATAGATATTTCTTTATAATATCAAACTTGGGATAACAGAGGTCTTGAGATAATTCTTATTACTATGGTTTTAATGACAGATGAATTAATATTAAGAGCCCCAGTGGCACAGTGGTTTGAATTCAGTACTACTGATCACCGGCTGCCAACAATTTGGCATTTCAGGTTTCACTGGCTCAAGGTTGACTCAGCCTTTCATCTTCCAAGGTCAGTAAAATGAGGACCCAGATGTTGGGGGCAATAGGCTGACTCTGTAAACCGCTTAGAGAAGGTTGTAGAGCACTGTGAAGTGGTATATAAGTCTAAGTGCTATTGCTATGCTATATGCAATTCATTTTCTAGCAATTATCATATTATTATCTGAGATAGCAACAAAGGAAAATATACTTTGGATACAATCACATTTAGGCATTTAGTAACTTATTTTTTTTCCTATGGCTATCCAGCCTTCATTTTGTTGATACAGAAATAATGAGGATGACTTCCATATAATTCAAAGATGGTAGACCAAATCTTAAAGACACTATAAGTCCCTACTGGGGAAATATCCATTGTCATAAGAATGCAAAAAAAAAAATACTATAAGTATACATTAATAAGCAGCTTAAATAAATAAATAAATTACTTTCATCTGTTTGTCTCCATTAGCAAAGTTATTTGTAATTGCCAAAGAATGCTGAAATCGAGAACCTCCAATCCCTCCATCTGCAATCAGTTGGCTTACAGCCTTGATGAGCTGAAGTGATGACAAGAAAAGAGAACAACTTACTTCTCAGAAGAACCACCTGCAAAGATTGTTGTCTCAATCTCTATTTGTGCTCAAGGAGAAAACTAGTAACTTAAGTTTTCCCTTTTTCTCAAATTCTTATCTTTATTATCTTTCTCTTAAAAAAATGTATAGTATAACAATAAAATAAATAGTAACAAAATAAATATATTTCTATATTAAGTATGAAGAAATTTAAATGTTGGTAAACTATTCCCTACCCCAAATGAATCAGATACAGTTTTTGCCCAATACTAGTTATGAGTGGTTATGAATGAATATATATTTTGTTAAATAGTCTTTTCAGTAGGAAGGAGAATATTTTATGTTACGAATTGCCATTTCTAAAGTAATTCTGTATCTTGTGGCTGAAGACCTGAAACATAAGATATTTCCCTAGAATATCAAAGTTGAGATAACAATTTTTTAAAGGCATTATTATTACTGTAGTTTTTATGGTCATTATTGTTAGCATTATCATTCTGAGCATTTAACAGTCTAAAATAAAATTTAAAACAAGAATGAAATAAAACAGACGAGAACATTCTGTGATCTGTAAGTATATTTTGTTCCCTCTCTCAAATGAATAAATGCAGTAACACTATAAAATAATCACAATAATTTTCAGGTAGTAATTGCTCCAAGGCGTTACCACAGTAATATTTGCTTACCTGCAAATGAGACCTTACTATTGATTTTTGCTTATTAAATTCAAAGTTCTTTCTCATGAAAAAATAAAGCAGAGCAGAAGCTTCCATCTGTGTTGATTGTGATCTGTGATTACAACACTTAAGTATCTCATAACAGAAAGATCCACACAAGTCAGCTTGCCCTTGGAAGAATGCTGATGGAAACTATAAAAACAAAAACATCAATACATATATCTCATGCACAATTCCCCACAGTAGAAATTACTAACATTCTTACACTTTTACAAACAGGTTACATAGCAAGTGAATTTGTTTTTGCTGAAGGTATACAACTTTAAAACCAGAATATATAACTTGTAAGGGACCTTAGATCATATATTTCAGCTAAGTAGGTAGGTACAGGAATCCATTAAACCATCTCTGATAAGTGGCCAGGAATGTTTGAAAGTCTCTTTTTAGGAGTATTATACAAATTGTGCCACTGATTTACACTTCTTATTTCTTTTTACTCCTCCTGTTTTTCAACTGGAATTTCCTTATTTTTAATTTCAACCCCATAGTCCTTGTATTGCCCTTAGTTTGAACACAGATCAAATCTATCCAGTTTTGCTGATGATAACCTTTTAATTATCTGTAGAATGTTACACTATCTCCTCTTAAATAGGCCTAAATAGTTTCTTCTTAAAATATCATAAAACGTAGATATAGAAGTCATGGCTCTGCCCTTTGCTGCAGATTATCTGTTCAGAAAAGATCTGTTATTTCTCAATAGCCAACTGAGAAGGATGAAAAAGAAGAAGGGATGCGACAAATGAGATGCGATATACGGTCTTACCTTACTCACAAACAATCTCAAAGCAGCAAATACATGCTTGAGAGCTGCTGCAGAATTATTGATTTGTAAAAATAACAGGTAAGTATCAAAGACTTTCTTCATCATTGTATTCTGACAATCTGACTGTTGCAGTTGTCTCTGAAAAGTAGCAAATACATTACAGATTTTTAAATTTAAATTGTTGGGATCTTTTATTTTCCACCCTCACTATTCTTGTTCCTTTCATTTTTGTCCAAATATGAGCGGGCATTTTTAACATTTTTAATATTAGTTTAGTTTCTCAAAGGTTCTTAGAATGTCTTTGTTTTTGAATCAGACCATCTTTGCATCATTTTGAAAGCTTTATTCACAGGCTGTCTGCATATATGAAACATTTCCTGGTTGATTCTGTGCTTCCAAAAAATAACAGCTTAGCATAAATTGTAGACATTGTGACTTTCATGTAAAAAGTTTGTCATCGAAAAATGTTACCTGATGATGCTGAATGAAAAGACATAACAGATCGAGTATAGAAAGGCAAACTTCTGTTGCAATGTTGGCTTCCGTATCTACGTAACTCACAAGATCTATTTCATTAGAACTGCCTACAGTTAAATAAATGTTACAGAAAAAATGTTATGTCATCTACAAAAGACAATCGACACTAATGACATATCACCTCTCTTAAATATGCTTTTACAGAAAAGTACGCTTTCTTAGCAAGCTTTACCTTGAAATTGCTGCTGGATTTCAATATTTGGTTTCAATATTTTCTCTAAGGACTTATTTTTAAGAAATTGTTTTATAAAATATGCTTAAATAAATCATAATATATTTGTCTCTAGATGAAATTCACTGATCATTTTTCACATTAAAAATCTTATTTTCATATAGCAGTTTGAATCCTTCCTATTTACTTTTTGGATTTGGTTTTGGACATATATTTCACCTCCATCTCTCTTTTTAACAAACATGATTATGAATTAATGCACATGATTATCCATAAATAATGGGATGCTAATTAATCAACTTAATTTTTATCATTTTTAGAAATTACATGCATAGAAATAATTTATGGTAATGAGTACACATATGAGAACTATATTAGTTATTGCTTTTATGTCTAATTTTTAGACTAAAAATGATAGTGTGAAATTGTCTTAATCATATACAACAGCTGGCCTTCACTCTTAATGTTCCATAACAACTGAACAAGCATAAATTATAAGAACATGGATGAGATCATAAAAAGAATATTTATACATATGCAAAAGCATAACATTCACAAGAATACACAACATAATCTAGGAAAATATGAAAAACTTTTCTATAGATATTGAGACTGAGTAAACATTTTTATTGTGTATACATAAACTGAATAATGAGACAACAAAACATAATAGCGTTATCTCACATTATTTACATAACATTTAAGGAAGAATGTTATTTCATTAAGTACCACAATAGTCCCATTAAATGTTCAACTACAAAATCTCCCTTTATACTTACTTGGAATGGTACTATCTATCATCTGTAAGAGTTTATGATTGGAAAGAGCATTTTTCCCACGGATTATTGGTAAAGTTTGAGATCGATGATGCTTGTGAACCTCACTACTGGAAGCTGAATGTCCCCTGCAAAATGACAAGACAGTGCTTCAGGCATACCCCAAAACTTTTCCAAATCTTTAGACAATTTGTTTTCTATCTTCTGTACTGCATCATTTCCAGACATGAATATTTCTAAGTAAGTAGTAGATTGGTTTAAAGCTTATTACACAATATACGAACAGAATTATACTAAACCTTGCTAAAAAAAGTTAATTAGATAGAAATTGTCCACATGTTGGTGGAACAAAGCTCTACCAAGGCAGTGGTATCCCAATCAAAAGTCTTGTGGTTATACCAAGGGATTCTTTTGAGTAGTAGAGAGCTAACTTGTGGTATCTAGGAGAATAAAAAAAAAATCTTTATACTCTTCTCGATTAGGCTCACTGGCAATACTGAAATGATAATCTGGTATTCTGGAGTTTGTAGTTATGTACATAATGGAGTCCAATTAGAAATTTCAGCACGGGCTTTTTAAAAAGACCGATTTTGGTGGGAACTTTTAGGGTCACATTTAAGAAAATGCTTGGCATGTTTACAAATAAATTGCAGTGTTATATTTTGTGTGTATATATACATATTCTCTTAACATCTTAATAAAAATACAATTGGGCCATTAATATTTAACCTCATGGATTTTTACAATAAGAATCACTCATGCTCTTATAAAATGGATTGGTGATAATGTTTTAAGAGCTTATTCTAGTGATTTTTTACAGTGAAGTAATGGTGGAAATTTGACACACTGCAGCTGCTACGTTTTTGTTACAGTGAGACTTGATACTGCTGATTAGATGAAGCAATTATAATGCATCATTATGGAAAACGTCCTTCTGCCCCCCCCCCATGTCTAGACATAAAATGAAAACAGTGTTTATTTTGAATTGCAGAGCAAAGCAATGCATTATTTTTCCTCCTGCTTCTTTGAATGCATCCATATGCCATGACACAAGGAGATTATATTGGCAACTGTTGTTTTTACATTAACTGTCACTGAACAAACTAGTTTTCTAAGAACTAAATATCACAGTACAAACACAACTGAATCAAAAAGCTCAGCACTTTCTAACATCTGATTTCAGCATGTCAAAAAAGTCTTGCGCATGAGTTTTACTTTTGATTTTGGATACTAGTGAATATATTTTTTCACATTTTAGGGGAAATATTAATAATATTATCAATATTGTCACTAGCATCTACCTGCTGCTGAATCCTTTTGGATTCTCAATGGAGTACAACAAATGTATATCTACTTTGCTCTGTTGGACCATCATGGCTGGTTTGCATTAACCCTCCATTTATTTTGGTAAATCTTACCACTGTGGAAGAAGCCCAGAGGTTTGACAAGATGAACTGGAGCCTTTCAATGTTCCATTATTCCGGGTGGTCTGAGAAAACTTAACTACAGCAGCAATTTTCCTGATAAAAGAGAATGAAATAAAACTTTATGATAATTTATTACTGTAAAGATCAGGCAAATTTATCAAAAAAGGTCTTCTGTTCTAACTTTTTAGTAGGATTTCCATTGATTAAAGTCAATTATGTTTTAAATTTGCAGCCTGGTTCTTCTACAAACATTTATAGGGATCTAATGAAAATTCACAAAAAGTATTTATTTTGAAACTTTATGATCTAGGATTCATTGTAATTCATACTCACACTCATCTAGATTAATATACACACAAACTAAATTTTCTTGCAGTTACACATTAAATTCCACATATCCTTCAAATATTTTGCTATTTGTTTGATGAATAAAACATTACCTTACTATATTTCGTTTTCCTAAGTATCTGAAATTCTGAAGGCAAACCCTAAAAGATGAAAAAAAAATTAAATAATGTCAAATAGTTTTCTTTCACAGCATTAATTTACTTCTTTCACAAAACAGGCTAGATTTTGGTGATCCTGATGAGAATTCTATAAGTAAAATTATTCAGGTAAATGACCACAATCATGCTAATTTCATGTAGCAACTGTTCTTTCTACCCTTTTCCACAAAACCCAAACTTCACTATTGCATTTAGCAGACAGATATTTGCTTTATAAATAGATTATAGATTTCCCAAGCAATGAAAAGAAATGCTTTTACAAACTCTAATTGCATGTTTTGTTAAATTGTTCTTGTACAATATCAAAAGTGATTGCATGAAAACTGTCCACTCATAATAGTATCTGGAATGCCCTTGAGTGAAGCTATTACTTATTTTCTGCAGGTTACTTTTACCACAAAGCATTTCTGTGACTCAAACCTTGCATTTCCTAAACAGTTAAATATCAACAGTTCATGTTGTAATAAAGTTAAATACTGACTGCAATGTTAATGAGTTCTTTTTTTTTATTCTTTTATTCTTTATTTATTAAGCTTACATGCCATCCATCTTCTGGATGTGACTCTAGATGGCTAATGATCATTACTCCAATAAAAATATTAAAATAATAAATCGTAACATTAATTTAGTTTAAAATTGACAAAGTTGGGGAGGAAGGGAGCAGCATGGTAGGGAAGTGGGGATCTTATCTTAGTCTATTAACCACTTCCAGAATGATTCATGCCCATTGGGACCTCATTTCTTTCTTTTATTCTTTACTAATTAAGTAAAGAAAAATATTAACATTTCACAATTTAAATCATGGAAGATTAGAGAGATTGAGAAGCTGAATAAAGTTAGATGGGAGATGCATTTCTTTTGAAAGATTTAAAAATATGGGGAATGAAATGTATTGCTTTCTTCTGTTTTAATTAATACCAACAACAGCCTTGGAAGAACAAACCTCAGAGTGAGCTTACTCTAAAATGCTGAAAAAATCTGTTATTTCTGTAAATGGTGCCTTCTGCCAGTATGAGATCAGTGTATCTAGAAAGAGACAATGAAAACATACAAACATATTATTTATTCTTACATCAAGTAATCATACTCTGTGTTAAGAGTGAATATAATCTATCAGATGGAACCCAATGCAATATTCACAGTAACAAATTTTGTTATCAACATTGTATGGATCATCAGCATTCTTAGCATTTGAAATACTAAAACCACCTTGTTAAATCTTTTAAAAAACAACACCCTACTATTAGTTTTTACATATGTTTGTTATCAATAAATCAATTTTAATTGCAGATGTTAAAATATATATTGTCAGACAACAGGAGAGCGGATGGATTTTCTGTGTCCTTACTATCGCCAAAAGACTGATATTGTGGCATTGGAAAGATATATGTATGGCCCTTTTCACTCATTGGGTTGAAGACCTGATTATACTTACCATCTATAAGTGGATTAATTATAAACATAGACTTTGAATGGACAAGTGTAATGAAATATAGAACTAATTTAAACAAAATATAGTTGGTTAAACATAGTTGTATAGTTACATAACCGTTTTAGAAACATATATGTACTAGAATTATAATTGTGTTAGATAACTATATAAAGAACTGAAAGTATGCTAAAATGCTAATTATGCTAAAATGATACAGAATACTTTTTTTCTACATTGTATTTTTGTACTTTTAAAAAAAATCTTCTATTTCTTTTCTTTGATAATGTGTTAGCTTAATTAATTTGCTGATTTATATTTTCTGTTTTTGTCATTATTTAAAACCAATAAAAATAAATATAAAAAAACATCTCTGCCATAATTCATTTAGTCAAAGTCTATTGTTATCCCATTTTCATATTTTCAAAGTGATATTTTCTACCAGTAGAATTTAGAAAGGGGTCAATGAAGCATTGCAACAAATTCTACCCTTAGCCATGAATTCATCCCTGAAGGAGTTCAAGTTTGACTCAGCCTTCTGTCTTTCCAAAATTGGTAAAAGGAGAACACAGATTGTTGGTGTTCTGTATGTAAATAGTTGGCTCCAAATAATGCATTGTGATTGGTTACTCAAAACTAGAAGGGATTGGTTCAAAAGGAACCAATCCCTGAAGCCGCTGGAAACCGGCAAAATCAAATGAATGTCATTGGCTACAAGCCGGCAGAGAAAAAAGGTATAAAAGACTGGCGCGGCTTGAGCCAACATCCGTTTTCCAACTGCTGTTAACAAATAAAGACTTTGTTGTTGGAACCCGGTCTACCTCGCGTTTTTCCGGACAAAACNCGTTTTTCAACTGCTGTTAACAAATAAAGACTTTGTTGTTGGAACCCGGTCTACCTCGCGTTTTTCTGGACAAAACAGTTTGCATTTGCAATGAGAAGTAAAACAGGTCATTTCCCCCTGGCTGAAGATATTTTGCTGAAATGTAAGATTTTGCTTTATCAGTAAGAACAGAGAGGTGCTGATTTGCTATCTTCCTTATCACAATGTTAGCTGGACCTGGGCTCATGCCTTTGTCATAGTCGTTTCTCATCATTGCCACTGGCACTCTTAAGTTTCTGCCATTTCATACCTCAGAGCTCCTTGCCCACATCCCCCTTCCCCAAATCAGTGTACAGGCCTCTTGTGGGCAATAATTGCCAAATGGTCTTATCTCTGAATCCCAGAGCTTGATGGAGTTAATGGTGGAATTGCCCACCATGTTGCTAGCAGGAAAACCCAGGTGCTATGGCTGGATTCATACAATATTTGGCCTTTAGCTAAATCTTAACAAGTATAAGTGGTTGTGGGGTTTTGGATGCCCGATTCTGGGGATTTTCTACTTTTTATCCAATATAGGTTACACTGCTCTGTGTAGAATTGGAGTGCAATTTGGGGGACCCCTTGGGTTAGGGTCTCTCTGGAATTGCAGATGACAGTCATAGTCCTACTACTGAAAATTATCCAGAAACCAGAATTGGTTCAGAAGTAATTATGGGCATACCTGGGTATTCACAGGCTGCCCTGTATCCTAATAGATATCTAGATGTAATTCATGAAGCTGAATTGTCACCTGTGAAACTTTTTATGGCACTTCTTTGTTCTCACCTAACTGTTGAGAATTCATGCCATGTTGTTCTCTAAAAATGTTTAAAAGACTAAAAAAGAACTGTCATGTGTTTTTTATATTGAATTGCAATCAATATCATTAGCTTGCCAGTTCATGTCAGACGCTATAGAATTTGGATTAGACTTTGGTAATTCAGATAAAATTTCTGAAATGCTGATAAATTGCTTTATATAAGCAGTGTTCTGGGAAAAGCATTTGGCTATAAATCCTACTAATACAACTCATAAGAAGTCTCTGAGCCTTTTCTCATGACCAGTATTACTTTCAGATAGTCTTACATGTTACCCAAAAAATTAGATCTGTTGAATGAGAAGCTCATTAAAATGTGTGATACCACTAACATAATTGTTTAAAATTAATATTAGATATCTGATGAGCAGCATTCACAACAACAGGTTAGATTATCCTGTATTCATAATATAACAAAAAGCATTTTAAAAACTTGTGAATTCTAGAATAGTACTTATGGAAGTGAACAGGAACCTAATTTTATGAACCTGCTGGTATCTGTTTATTTAGATGCCAGTTTGTTATCTGTAAGAAATTATTCTTTAGGTCATAATTTTTGGTTAATTCCAGTCTACAGAAACTAAAATAGTAGTTTTCTGTGCCAAGTGAAGATTATTTTCTGTGCCAAGTGAAGACTACCAAGTTTGGGCTGAGTTTTCATAGCCTTCCTATTTTAGTTCATGTTGTCTTTTAGACAAACTGATGTTTTAATTATTAGGTATGCTCTTTCTATATTTGAAGTTTTAATTATTCTGGAGGTTTTTTTGTAATTCTTAACAGTCTTGAACAACATTTGGGATATTAGACATCTGAGAGATTAAATAAAGCAATATTTGTGTTTTAGCGAAGATGAACACAGAAGCAGAGCAGCAGCTTCTGCACGATGCTAGAAATGGTAAAAGTGAAGAAATTCGAAAGCTGTTGGAAAACATGAAAAAAGGAGAGATTATTTTTGATATAAATTGCAAAGGTTGGTATAAACTACCTTACAAGATTACCTGGAATAAGTAGAAGTGCTAAGGCTAGGGAGTGGGGGGTTATGTATGTTTTGTACTTTTGGAAGAAGCCTACTATAATATCCTATTACTTACTGAAAGTGAAACAATTTTACAAGTCTTTAGCCAATCTAAATCTACAGGCCATTCCTGTGCCTGTTCTAGAGTTGCCAGATATCTAGTTCTAGTGCAGATACTCTTCACTTAACAACTGTAATAAGTGTCAACAACACTTAGTAGCCACTTGAAGTTATAACAGACTTCCCTACTTATGATCTGGTTTTGAAGTTACGACTGCTGCAGCAGCCCTCTAGTCATTCATCCTAACAACTGACTGCAGGGATGCTATAGTGATCCTCCTGCCTCTTTTTCCCCCCAATCCTAACCCACCAATTCCCCACGGGCTTAATCTTCATGTTGGGAAAGAGGACATGTCACTCATCCCTGGGCTACACGGCCATCTCCTTGAAGCAGTTTCCATTTTCAACATGCCCACAATTCCTTACAATCATGCCATAATAGCAGCTACTTCCAGAAGGCTGCCATGTGGCCCAGGGACAGACCACTTCAACATGGAAAGCTCCAGAAGCTCTGGATCTTCAAAAGGTAATGGGTGATGAGGTTGGAGTGGGAAAGAGATCAAATCAGGGTGAAACATCTATGGGGACCTGGTGGGAGGAAGCAGGCCCAAGGGCTGTGGACACCCCCAAGGGACAAGAAGCAGACCATGAGTATCTCAGGTAGAAGAGGCCTGGGATAGGTGGATCTGGGCCTAGGATAGGACCTCTCCCCTGTGACATCCCCTGCTCCACTAAACAGCCTTCATTTAATGATTGCCTCAGGGACAACAAAGGTCATTAAGTAAGGCTGTCTCACTTAACTGGCATCATCTCTTGCCACTGTAATGGGTTGGCTCCCATTACAGTTGTACATCAAGAACATAATACATAATTGGCTTTTCTTGGCTTTCCAAATGCACTGTCTCAGCTTCCTTAATTCCTTGTCATCGTGGCCAGTGAAATATATATTATTACAACACATTTGAGGCATGTTCATTCTTCATACATAGGTGTAATTAAGCATAACGTTTCCCTTTATCCAAAGTCCTTCAATTTAAGAATGGATGGAAGGACATCTGATTTTTAGAACTTGTGTTTATCAAAGGGAAAGTAAGAAGAGCTCTACTGAATCAGGTCTTGAAGGCCATATAATTTAGTATTCTGTTTAACACTGCAGTGAACCAGATGCATTCAGGGAGCATAAAGGCATGAGTAGGAGAGCCCAGATAGTCCTCAACTTTCAAGCACAATTGGGATTGGAATTTCTGTAATTAGTATGGTTGTAGTGCGAGTCATCAAAAGACTAGGCTGATTTTTATAACCATTTTACTGCGCTTGCTAAGTGAATCACAGGATCATTAAGCAAATCACAGGATCATTAACCAAATCCACCTTTCCCAATTGACAGGGTTTTTTTGGAAACTGGAAAGGTGACCTAATTGTGATCACATGACTCCAGGATGCTGCAACAAGTCATTAACATGGAGTCAGTTGCCAAGCCCCTGAATTGTGATCAAGTGACCATAGGGAGTAATGCGATGTTCCTAAGTGTGAGGATAGGTCATAAATACATTTTCCCAAGGCCATCATAACTTTGAACTGTTGTTAAACAAATGGTCATGTGTCGACTACCTATATAGCCTTCTACTGCTGCTTACTGAAAGCTTTTATTTAAGACTTGTCACTTTTAATTTAGATTATACTGCAACCAATCAGATTGGCAGATAGTGATAGCCAGATTGGTCATATTTTTGTCAAATCACTTTGAAATTAGTCTAAATTAGAGACTACCACCACATCTGATGGAAGTACAGTTTTAACTATGAAAAGAATACTTCCCTTATATTTCTAAAATTTACTTCCAAATATTTATTGCTTCAGTTTTACTCTCGCCACATTGTGAGGCAGGTTGGTTATTATTTTCTTTTAATCCGGTATTCCAATTAATAATTATATCACAATACTCGACTCATGACTACTCAGGTTATTGATTTTATCTTAGACTGAACAGTACAGACAGTAATTTTTCTACGTGAATCTATTTAATGTTTTGCTATTGTTATCTCCTAATGTCTGGTTATTTTGAAACAATTACCATAAAAAATCATTTCAATTTCCTTATGTTTTTCAGATTCTGAATAATATTTTGTTGTAAATTTTGACTTCACTGCCAGTTGCGCACCCTGTTTGTGAAACTGCATGTAAACAGTAATATTCAAATTCTGCTGGCATTGTTAAAAAGGGTGATCTAATAAGGATTTTTTTATTTGTGTGTACCCAGGAAGAAGCAAATCTAACTTCGGCTGGACACCTCTTCATCTTGCATGCTATTTTGGACATACCAATGTTGTCAAGGATTTGTTGGAGGTAGAACAGCTTATTATCTCCAGTAATTAATATATACATGCAATAAAAATAGAAATGGAGATGTGACAGATTTGATTAGATATCAAGTACCTTGAATGGATAACCAAAACCTAGATTTTATTTTTAAGAGAAACAATTTGGAAAGTTAATATTCCCCAAAGCATAATCATGTAATGAAGAAATTTGGGTGGGGTGCTTGAAGGTTTACCCCACTACCAATTTAACATCTACATGAAACAAATGAGGTCGTTTGTTGCCTTAAGAAAGGATTTCCAAAGAGGGTTGATCTACCAATAATCCTTGATTTATGACCAGTTGCTTAGCGACAGTCATAGTTATAACTGACCTAAAAAGGGGGCTTATGACCTGGTTTTGGAATACTGACAGTCAGGACCCCTCTGTGGTCACATGACCAAATTCTGGGCATTTGGAGCTGTTTGCAGCATCCCACAGTCAAATGACCACATTTTATGACAGTATTGCCATTTCCAATTTTCAGCAAAATCACATTCAAACTGAACTATTGGTTGGTTTAATAATCATGGTGTTTGTTTAAGGACCATGGTGATTCACTGAATCACTGGTGCAAAAGTTCATAAAATCGGGTTAGTCTCATGAACAATAGCAATAGCACTTAGATTTATGTACTTTCCCATAGTACATTACAGCACCTTCTGGGTGGTTTACAGTCAGCATATTGTCCTCAACAGTCTGGGTTCCCATTTTACTGATCTCTGAAGGATGGAAGGCTGAGTCAACCTCGAGGCCCATCAGGATCAAACCTTAAGCTGTGGGCAGAATTCGCCTGCAATACTGCATTCTAATTACTGCACCAACAGTAATTCCGCAACCTATTTTACGACCATTACAATATACAAAGGTAACGGGCAGGCCCCATAATGATCATATATCAAGGACTACCTGTATCATATCACTAAAAGCCAGATTTTTATTAATCACTACCTTGAATGACACACCTCCTGAAAAATAATCTCTCTTAATAGGCTGGTGCTGATGTAAATGTGCTAAATGATATGGGGGACACTCCGCTGCATCGTGCATCCTTCACAGGACGCAAGGTAAAAGGAATGAGTTCATTCTCACATATGTAGCTAAAATTCAGAATTCTGCTATTGTTCCTTGAGGCTTTCTTGTTTATTGGATGCTTCATTCACCAACTTTCTGCTTCAAACCTAGCAAGTAGCACTTAGAAGTGAGTATGTGGCTTGGTTCACACAGATTCAAATTATGGAGTCATTAATTGGGTTTGTTAAATAAAAAGGTGTGGATTTATATACACTGCTAAGTGGAAGCAAACTATTGCTGCTTAGCATGATGTGTGAACCCAGCTTCTTCTAAATTGCTAATGGTCTTCATTCTTTGAAAAAAAAATATGTGAAGCAAGATAAAAGCAGATACTGAGTCCTACCCTTGTCTTTCAGGAGGTGGTTATGCTGCTTTTAGAATGTGATGCTGATACTTTCATTGTGAACGGCAATGGACAAACTGCAAAAGAAGTTACCCATGCCAAAGAAATACGAGAAATGCTGGAAGGTATCCATTCTGTATCATGTATGAATTTGAGATAATTGGAA
The DNA here is from genome assembly GCA_004320025.1 of Laticauda laticaudata. Taxonomy (NCBI): domain Eukaryota; kingdom Metazoa; phylum Chordata; class Lepidosauria; order Squamata; family Elapidae; genus Laticauda; species Laticauda laticaudata. The sequence goes on along the minus strand of BHFT01038154.1, from coordinate 31,754 downwards.
CTAAAATTCTAGTAGGACTCTTTAAAGCTATTTCACTCAGTCTCATTCAATACAAAAAGAGCTTTTTTTCCCTTAGCTAATAATTGGGTAAGAAGACTGAGGACTGGTTACTCAAAGGCAACTGGAAACTGAGTTTGCATTGTATCATCATGTGTGGCACAATCTTCTCCCTTTTAGCACCAAAATATAAGTTCAGGTAAACATCTACATACTAGCCACTCAGTGCTCATTTCCACTTTCTTTCATGCTTCCATGTGTTTGTGATTAAAAGGTAATATCCGTTGGCAACATGATCTAAGATTAGATGATTACTGTCAGAATGTATGAAAGTACAGAGATTCTTCAATCTGTAATTATTTTAAAAATCCTCCAGCCTTTATTGTATGATGTACAAGGAACAAAATGTCAGCATAATAGTAAATACAGTATGTTCTATATATATGGCATATTTACTCAGACCCTTTCCATTAGTAAGGAAAGGGATTTGTTGGTTTACTATTGCAATAATGTAGGTGAAACCATGGATACCATGGATGTAAAGAAAACTGAAGCTGTTTGGCTTGTTACACAAACTAACTTACACAAGTTAGTTTTACATATCTAATAGGAAGCTTTTCCATCAGCTGACAAATCCTGGATTGTCAGATTTCCTGATGGCTGAAAATCCTGACTTCACAGGGAAGGTTTGAAGAGTTAGAAATGTACCAAAAGGAAAAGCAAACTCTATCTCTGAACCGTGGATTTAGCTTCAGGCTAAGACTGAGTAAGTGATTATGGGCATCAAATTTGGGGATGCCTTCCTTCAAAATCATTCTAAAGTTGGTGCTCTTTGAGCCTAGTTGTTGACTTGAGACATGAGTTACCCAACTAGGTAACATCCATGTGATTGTAGGCTTTTCTTCCTGTTTATATACACTAGTGTAACTTAACCTCTTACGGGGTGTGGTTTTCTAAAAACCACAAGACTTTGTATTGGCAGAAGGGGGTGCATAAATGAATGTGACTTAGGATCACACCATGTCTATTGGTGCTGTTATATATTTACATAAAGATCACATTCTAATGTGAGAAAACAGGTAACTGATAAAATAATTTCAGAACTATAATATAGCATCTAATTGATGCCAGTTCTCTTCCTACTCAATATTACTGCATATAGATTTCTCTGCAGGCAACTGCTGACAAACTGTTCAATTTTGCCTTCCTTTACATTTGTCCTTATAGTTTGGAATTTCATATGTCATTAACATTAATAATTTGAATCCGCTATTGAGTTTCACAATATGATGTGACTGATACGAGGAAGAGGTGGTTTTGTCAGGTTGCAATGGCAGTAATTTGCATATATTGCATACAAGGTTGTTTCCTTAGTGGTTAACTTAGTACTTAAAAACATCAGCTCAGGATATGCATCCAAGTAACTCAAGATACAACATAAGAATTGATCCAGAGCTCTCCAAGCACTGGTAATAGGAAGTAGTTTGTGCAGATGGAAATACTCTGAGTCTGACAATTCATGTATGCAAACCGTGTAGTTCACCATGGTACTGATCCTACAGCTATTATTACAAAGGGAAACAAACTTTAAGAGTAGAAAGTTTAAATTTAATCTCCCGCTTCTATACTAGACACTATTGAAGTGATTACTGTTTCCTGAAAGTCAAGAATCCAAAACTCTGATATTCTTTTAATTGATTACTTTTATTTAGCTGTGGAAAGGACTCAAGAAAGAAAACTCGAGGAACTCCTTCTACAAGCTGCCCGAGAAGGAGAAACTGGAAAAGTTTCTGCGCTGGTATACTATACACAATGCCATCATAATCAAATATAATGCTAAATGCTTAATGTAAACTAGATGAGATATAATGCTAGATGTTTAATAAAAACTAAATGAGATATAATGCTAAATGCTTAATGAAAACTAGATGAGAGGTAAAACATAGTGGAATTTTCAAGAGGCCTAATTAAGGTTTGTGCCTGATTGGCTGTCCCTAGAGTACCTGAAGAGATAGCACTCTGAAAGTGTATGGCTGTAATAAATAATGTTTTTATAACTCTCTGTAGTTAAACAGATCAAATCCTCCTGATATCGACTGTACTGATCAGATGGGAAACACACCGTTGCATTGCGCAGCATATCGTGCTCATAAGCACTGTGCTTTGAAGCTCCTAAAATGTGGAGCAGATACTAATATAAAGAACAAAAATGGTACGTAACATACCTTCATTTAATGAGTTCAGCTGTCCCCTATAAAGCTAAAAGTAACGCAAATAGAAATAAAGTCTATTGCTTACAATTGAGCCAATTATACATATTTTGGCACTGTAAAGACCTTGTGACCTTGTATTATACAATGTTAATCAGTATGAAATTAAATTTGGTAAATAACTACTAGTGTTAGTTGCTGAGCACAAATTCCTTTTAATCCTGTTACAGTTCTTATGAAACCATGTTTGAGGAAAATAAATTCTTAGAAGGGTAGGAGCCTGTTTGCAAAATAAAAACACAAAAGGAATGTGCTAATTTATTATTTATTTAATTTACTGTATATTGCTGCCTATTCACCCATAGCGACTCGAGGCGGCTTACGCAATGTAAAACCATATGTGTTTGGTTTTTTTTAATTGGTACATTAAATTTTTAAATTGGTATATTAAAAAGGCCATCTTAAAATGCCTGGATTTTAGTAAATTTTATCAAAGTTTCTATAACAATGTAATTGGTTATTTTTATTAAAACAAGTAATTCTTTCTTGAAGATAGCAACAGTAAAAGGTTGGGCAAGTAATTTGAGATTTGTTAATTATGAATGCATTATTTATACAGCTAGTCCTCGACTTGTGATCACAATTGAGTCCAAAATTTCTGTTGCTAAGTTAGATATTTGTTAAGTGAATTTTGCTCCACTTTATGACCTTTTTTGCCACAATTGTTAAGTGAATCACTGCAGCTGTTAAATTAGTAACAAGGTTGTTAACTGAATCTGGCTTTCCTGTTGACTTTGCTTGTCCGAAGGTCTCAAAGGGAGATCATAAATGAGAGTCAGTTTCCAAGTGGCCAAATTTTGATCATGGGGATGCTGCAATGGTCATAAAACTGAAAAATGGTAATAAATCGCTTTTTTTCAGTGCCGTTGTAACTTTGAATGGTCACTAAATGAACTTTTAAGTCAAGGACTATCTGTATTTATTACTTATGCATGTGTGTGTGTGTATATGACTGTCATTTTCTCCTCCTTCCTGAAATATGTAAAAATGAGTGCATCCTTGGGTCTGCAGGAGTTCTTCCAGCTATTCAATAAATACTGAACTGAGCTTTAATTATTGGCTTGGATCCTGCATTTTGATTCCACAAATGTGCTCAGTTTTTATTTGTGCAATTTATCCCCCACCTCAATGCTTGAGAACTGAGTAAGGTTTTTTTCTTTCCATTCAATTATATCTGATTTTCCAAGATTGCCTGGACAAATCCCTGTAGTTTTCTTGGCAAGATTTGTCAGAAATGGTTTGCATTGTTTCTCTCCTCAGGCTCAGAGAGAGTGACTAGTACAAGGTCACCCAGCTGGCTTTGGGCCTAAAGCGGGACTAGAATTCACAGTCTCCCAGTTTCTGACCTGGAACCTTGACCATTACACCAAATTGGCTTTTAATTGTTTACATTTCATTAAATACATTTTGATCTTGCTGAAACAAATTTTGCTGTTTACTTTATCTAATATCTGAAACCTTTCAGATGCTAAAATTATATCGTGTACGCTTGTGTGATATTTTGGAGTTATTTAAGAGGAGATTGAGATAAAATGTCATTTAAAATCTGCCTTAAAGCAGAAGAGCAGTCATCTAGAAATCACAACTTATTCATGTCAATGATTCATTTTATGTGTAGGTCGTAGACATGGCACAAGTATATAATTTCACCATTTGTGTGACAGGGTCATGATGCATTGCCATTCTGACATCCTTCAGACACCTACAAGTAACCTATCCTTTTATTTAAAAAAACCAGTCTGTTCTGTTAAACAGCATCTACGCTGTTGTTGTTACCATATTGATCATAATTCCGATCTCTGAAGATAAATCAATCTACTCTGTTAAACAGGTCAGACACCTCTTACTTTAGCCCAAGGTGCAGAAATGAAACAGGTGCTTGGAGAAGTCATTGCAAAGGTGGGTACCATAGATCATCTCTTAAAACTATGACTACTGTTCATAAACGTGAGTCTTAACATCTTTATTCTTTTATAGATGACCAACAAGATCCTGAAACGATATGAAGGACTACTCTGGAAGGTGCCTAGCTTCCTCCCTCCACTGTTGGTTTAATATTCAAGCTTTATTATAAACTTTTACTACCATACCTTTATTGTAAGCTGAGAGAGAACCAATAGATTTTATATGTTAATATCAAAAGAAATATAGAATATTTATCAATCACCTGAGCAAATTGCCTTTGCTAAGACAGTGCCTTTAAGAAAGGACATAGATGCAGAAACAAGGCTTGGTAGTTAAATTATACAATATGTGTTCTTTAAATTATTTTTCTCCACTATGTGCTTTATTATTGCATTTTCCTCAAGAAGTTCAGAGTTTCTGTTCAATTGTTGTTAAGTAGAAGATGATTCAGGGAGATAGCAACCAAATTCACCCAATGAATTTGAACTAGGCTGCTACAATTATTTATGCATCCTCACCAGTTGAAGCAATTGTATGTAATACCGCTTGAAACTTTGCTTCTTCAACCAAAAATTGGAACTTGTTACTGTTACAGAAGCCTGTGTCCTATCATCAACTTTGTGTCTATAAGAGCTAAATAGCAGTAGAATTAACTATTAGTATTTGCTACTAAAAGCTTCCAAAAGAAGACACACTTTTTAAAAAGAATATTGGAAAACATGAACATTGTCCTGATCAAAAAGGCACATGGGCTGGCAAAGATTAATTGCAGAAACTTGAGAGACTCCAAATGAATAACTTGTTTTTCTATGATTGGACAAGCAAAAAAAAATAGCTCAAGGGCAGATCATTCCAACTTAGTTTTGCCTTTCTTTAGGGGGGAGTTAAATATTGTACATAGATTTAAGCCCTAGCATTGCCTTTCATTACTGGTAGTTCCCTCCAGGCTAGTTGCCTGAGAAATAGGCTAATCCAGGCCTTTTTTTTTTTCCGGAGTTAAAACAATGTATCTAAAATTAGAAGTAGGATAAGCATTATTCTTATAGCATTGCTAGTCATTGTATAAGTGAAACCCAAGATATTGAGGAAAAAAATCTTGCCATTTATTTACTCCATTTCAGTCCTGTAGATCCCAGAAGCCCATATTGCCTCCTTAATTTGACTAGACTTTAATTTTACAAGCAAGTGGTTGCAAAATTTCTATCCTTTGAGAAAATGTAAATCAGCTAGCAATATACTTGCATTTGTATGAACATACTTGCATTTCTTATTGTCTCTTATAATTAAACTGTGTGATGGGCTTATATATCACAAGCAGATAATTTTATATTGATTTTAAAAATTATTTTTAAAGAGTTCAAGATTTTTTGGATGGAAGCCATATTGGGTGGTCCTCGAACATGGCGTCCTCTCTTGGTATCAAAAACAGTAAGTGTAAAACTTCATCTCAATGACTGATATACTGAAAATTGTTGTGATCAACTACTTACTTCCTCCTGTCCCTCTGTCTTTTTTCCTTTGGAAGGGCTGATGCTGGAAACACTAATCATCGTCAGGGATGCAAGCACTTAACACAAGCCATTTGCACAGTAAGCAAACCTAGAAATACATATTTTATGTGTGAATAAAATGGATTTGTGTTGTAGATTTAGGTCATGTTCAAATAGTCAAGCTATATATTCAGAACAATTTAATTTTTATGCAGAATTACCTTCCAGGCATATTATAACTTGGCCTTTAGTTTTACAGTATTATTATTTCTATTTGTGATCAACTTAAACTTTACAAGAAAATGTAGAACATAAGTGTTCACATATTTCAGAATATTTTTAATTGACGATACAGCTTTTTATATAATTGATGTTTGAGGTGTGTGTGATTGAATGATCAATCTGGTAATGAATATTATGATTCCCATGCTGTAGCAATCTTAACGTTAAATATATAAAATGTACTTTTAGAATTTATTTATACTTTATCAAATCAAAACTTGATCTAAAGCCTGGAATACACACACAGTGAGGAAGGAGCACCAATTTTGCAGTCAGTAAAGTTAAATGAGTACTGCAGTTTTTTGTATATTAAGTTCTGTATACAGATAGCATATTGCCCTGATTTCCATTTTACTTTTGCAAGTAATGGAAAGGCAACAACTGAAGCATTTGTTTTCAGCTAGTAGAAACTGTATGTACTGTCTCTTGACTACAGATACATCAGCCATTCTCCATGTATTTTCAAGTCAACCTTTCCAGTAATGCTTATTATCTTTTTTAAAGTTCCCAGGATCCTGAATATTCAATTCTAATATTTTGTTCTGTAATCCTCCCTCTCCTGCAGGCATACACCCACACCTGTGAGTTTTTGTTGAATTGTACTCATAACCCTACATCGGTATTGTTTCACCTAATGCACCCTTTCCGTGGGTAGTTCTGGAGTTTGCATTCATAATATATCTGGTAGGCGGAAGGGAAGGGCTGAACTAGAATTTCTGGTTGTAACTTTTTAGTGCAGGAGACCATAGTCTTTTAACATTTTAAAATATTACCAATTTTTATTTCATATTTTTCCAAAGAGAATTTTTTAGCATGCATAGGCAAGTGGGAGATAAATAGAAATCACATTTTGTTTCTATAAACATTCATTTTTATTTTACACTCTGGTCATTTTTTACTTGAAGCAACTACACAGAAAATCTAGGCATGTTGAAATAAAGCTAAACTTAACTATAATGCTTTCTTAATTGCTCAGGCAATTTTTTTGCAACTTTTGAAAATAATCATATGATGCATCTATTCAATCTATATATCTGCTTTCTGGTGTTTATTGCAGGTAAAAAATGCAGATGTTTACCTCTTCTCCATCAAGTGCTTTGATAATACAATTCACAGTTTTAAAGTTCCTAAGGCCAGTCAAGAGACAAGAGAAGTAAGTCCCTCTTTATCTAATTCTAGTTAACTTGTAAAATAAAGTTCCATTGAATAAGTGTTCAATTTTTTGATTGACCAAGTAAAATCTGCAATTAAGAAATAGTACAAAAGATGCTAGCCCACATGATGTTAGCACTTTTCCTGGTTTAAGACTAGTATCTCAGTATAGTATTTCATAAAAAGGAACCAATTTTCAACAACTTGAATCTCCTCACAATACCTTTGTCACCATCATATTTTGTTGCCTCTAAATGGATGACAGGAGCCAAGATAGTTGTTTTTTAAATGTCATGCATATTTAACTTATAGCACCAGAGTTGAATTGAATTTAAACCTCACGTGACTTTCCAGAGCCCTACAAAAAGTTGCTTCTAAAATCTTAAGCGAGAGAAAAAGGGAAAAAATTAAATATAGGTAAAGTAATCATTAAGCAGAATAATTAATACAAAATCAGTCTTTATCCTGAAACCATCCACATCTTGGAGTAAAGCATTTGGCACATGCCCAGAAATTAGTTGTATCCTTCAATCTATAAAAGGTATCATATCACAAGTGTATGTTCTATTAAACTGATTTTTTGTGTCCCACTTTATTTCAGAATTGGATACATGCAATAGAAGATCATTCAGCATATAGCACACATTACTGTACTCAGGAACAACAAAGTGATGAGGAGGAAGAAATTGATGCAACATCTATTGCTGAGTTACAAGACTCCCTAAAAGTAAGTAAGAAGAAGTTTTTTTAATTTATTTCAAGCAATCTACTGTGAAGGTCATTGAACGTTATCGACCAAAATATTTGAGAAGCATTAGGTTTGCCTTGTCTGACAATTTATAGAATTATACATATAGAACTCTGGATTTCTTCCTATGAAATATCAGCACAATACTAGTAGAACATAATGCACATAGATAAAACCATAAACCCAGTTATGTGCAAAATAGCTTTATATTTATAATAATTTTCAAGTCCAAAATTTTTCAGATATTGATGTAAAAGCTGTAGTTTGGCAAAGACAATAATATTTTGAGTGTTACCTCTAAAATGACATTCTAGATTAATACATCATTGCTTTGAAGAGATGATTGGATATAGGGCAGTATTCTGGACATAATTCTGGACTTATTATAGTCTGACTTCATATTATACACAGCTCTTATTATATACACAGCTCTCATATATTAAGACTGTGGTCTTAATATATGGTTGTACTGTCCATCAGCACATTATCATCAGGCATTTACAGAAAGACATTTTTAGTGGCAGGGCTAGATTCTAGAATTTCTTTCCTTGGTGGTGTTTGGCCAAAAAGCTAAACTATATACAATTAGTCCTTGGTTAACATCAATAATTAGAACTGGGAAACTCCACCACAAAGTAGTGCGTTCATAAAACACACATGCCTGACCATTCCAATGTACAACAGCAGTTCCTGCAATCCAGGTTGTGGTCACTAAGCAAATCGCATATGGCCATTAAGTTCAATGTCATGTGATCACCATCTTCAACCTGCCAGCTTCTCCATTGGCTTTGTTGGAAGTCAGCAAGAAAGATTGCAAATGGCAGTCAAGTGTCCACAGGATTGCAATTGTTGCATTGCAACTGTGAGCTAGTTGCCAAGTGTCGAATTGCAACCATATCACTGCGGGGGAACACTGTGATTTATTGTAAAAATAATAAAGACGGAAAATAAATAATTCTGGCATTCAATGGAAAAAAAGGCAAGGGTACTCTAGATCAGGAGTCTCCAACCTTGGCAACTTTAAGACTTGTGGACTTCAGGTCCCAGAATTGAAGTTGAAGTCCAGAAGTCTTAAAGCCCCTATCACACAGCACCAACGGATGGAAAGAGGATGTAAAATGGAGAGAAACACTTGCCATCCGTTGGTTAACGTGATGCTTCCGTTCTGTACTCACGTGTGTCTGTTTTTTCATCCTCTCTTATCCGTCCAGCATTCCGTTCTACTGACTTTCATCGCGCTCAAAAAAGTTTTGATCTGCACAAACTTATTAGGCGAAAATGTTATCCAATGCCGTCCGCAACGCATATGGGGAAACATCCGTTCTACATTCCGTTGTCATATCTGTACGCCATCCGCTATATCCGCTAGCAATCCGTGCGCATTCGCCTGCAACTCGCATCCGCTCCCAGCAGAAACGGAACACAGTGGAGGAAGCGAAATGGACACGAACGGACATTGCAGCGTTAGTACACGGACTGGAGAAAGATGAAAGCGGGATGCAAGCTCGCATACAAAGCATTAAAAAACGGAAAAAAACGTTCCCTTGGGGACGTATCTCGGAATTATTAGGATGTCTGCAGGATACCCTAGAGGATGCAAAAGGACACCGAAGCGGAAAAACCTATATTTCCCATAAAAGGGGGGAACTCACCTGCATCTCACTTTCATCCAGCAGCCTTAGCTTGCAGATGCCTCTTCAACCCTTGCTCTTGCTCTTGCTCTTCCTCTTCCATAGCATCCAGTCATCTCCACCATGGATCGTCACACACTCCTTTTGGTAGCCACCATCGCTTCTACAACAGGTGCGAAAGCCATCTACCAGGCTTTTCAACCTGTTCTACGCGAAGAGTGGCCAAGAAAGTGTCTGGGTCGAAGATGGATCGCCCAGAAAGCAGAGTATGACTGTACAACAAGCTGATGGTGAGCTGAGGGAACGAAGACACTCGTGCATTCCAGAACTTCATGAGGAGGCCGCTAGCCATGGTTTGACGACAAGTTGTGTGGAGGCGCTGAGACCCAAGTTGACCAACGCAGAGCACCAACTTCCGGCCCAGCCTGGACCCTGGTCTCAAGGTGGCACTCACTCTGTGTAGCCACCTGGCCTCAGGACCACGCTTACAGGAGGCATGCAGTACGCCTGGATGGGTGCCACACAACACCATCAGCGATTGTGAGTTAGAGAAGTGGTGCAGGCCATCTTCGAAGAATTAACCTGGAGGAGCCTCCTCCAGTGCCCCTCACTGAAGAAGGCTGGAAGAGAAAGTTGCAGCAGCAGTGGTATCGAGAAGTGAGAACTTCCCGCCACACCGTTGGAGCCATAGAGTGGGAAGCACGTGGCCTGCCAAAGCTCCCAGCCAACTCAGGGTCCACTGTATCACAACTACAAGGCTTCTGTCAGCAGTAATCCTCTTTGCCATGGTCCGATTGGCTGACTACAAGTTCATGTACATCGATTCTTCAGGCCAACGGGTCCATCTTCAGGATGCCCAGCGTATACATCGCCCAGTCCACCTCAAGAGAGGGGGTTGGAATGCCAACCCTCATCATGCGGCTTCCCAGCTTCCAGACCCGCCTGCCAACGACCCACAAGATGTGCCCCTACTTCATCGTGGGGATGACGCCGTTCTTCCTCCAGCGAACCTACCTCATGAAAGCCTACGTTCCAAATACCTCACCACATTGAAGATAGGATCTTTCAACTACAGGGCTGTCCAGGGCAACCCGCAATGCTGCACGCTGGTTGTGGAGACGCCTTTTGGTATCCTGGCAACAGGTTCCAAGGTACTTGTCTCACCACCATGCAGCATCGCCCACAGACTGTGAGGAGGATCGTGGAAGCTTGCGGCAGCCTGCCCACAATCTCATACGCACCCACTACCCAGTGTTCGCAGAACAGGCTTCCGTTGCGACCCTCCAACAAGGCAATCCTGGGACATGGAGCCTTGGTGAATGGAGGCAAGGGCGAAACGCTGATAGATACTTTGGAGTGTGCAAGTGCCCCAACAGAGCTTCACGTGAAGGGAAGAAGCAGCGCAACCTCCTGAAACACTGTTGCAAACTCCCCAGCTGGAGCGTGGAGTGGCACAGACAGATATAGATGCTTAATGGATGCTTCCTTTGAGCCTGTCTCATCACGCACCTGATGAGATGTGTGCCATGTTATGTTGAGTGGCCCTACAATGAACAGGGCATTTAATAAGGAGTTGTGTTTGATGGTGAAATGTGTGTTATCAATGATTAAATTGTTATTGATAATAAAGGGCCAAAGGTTGTGGCAACCGGAGGGTGGACCATACAGTCCACACTATGCTTGCACTGGAGGTTCTTCTATCCACAGCTATTACCCATCTCCAAAGGTTAATCCCTGCCCTAATCTGCCACAGCATTTACCCATCCCAAACGTATCCCTTTCCATCCCCAGCTATGAACCCATCCCAAAGGTCATCCTTAGCCCAATCCATCAAATCTATTACCCATCCCAAAGGTATCCCTGCCCATCCCACTGCTATTTCTTACCCATTTCCCACAAGCAGCATGCAAAGGCTCTAAACCATATTTCTAAAAGTTTTCACCAAGACTTTATTGACTAAAAGAAGTGAAGGCAAGTGTGTGAAGCAAAGATAATCGTTTCATTAATAACAAACTGTAAGAGAAAATGAACCCAAGTGTCCCAAGCAACAATAAAGTCATCACAGGTAGCAACCCCAGACTCTGGCACCTCTTCTCGAGTCACTCTTGCAGGCATGCCCCATGCTCTCAGGCGGTAAAGGGTCCAGCGTTGCTTGTGGACGGTGGCTGTTGCTGGAGTGCTGGTCTGAGCGCCATTGGGGTGCCTGGCCCCGAGAGGAACCTCTTCAAGAGCTGACTTCAGTCCTTGTGGATGTTGAGAGTCCCCTTCCTCCAGACATGCTGACATACGGTGTCAGTCCCAACACCGTATGACAGATGTTCTGAGGCTGGGCTTGGCTGTGGGTGGAGGAAAGGAAGAGGTGTGGTTGGGGATGTCTGCGTCTGCAGAGTGGAGCGACGGTGAGTCACAAATGGGTGGCATCTGTGGGTGCATGGGTGCCATCAGGGGCACCGAGTGGTGTCACTGTACCTGTGTCTGGACTGGGAAAAGGGCTGCCTGTTGCTGCTGGGAGCTCCGGCTATGCCGTAGCCGTTGGCTGAGTGAGAGGGCCCTGTGGACAACCCTGGGTGGCGAGTGTACATCACCTGGGGTGGAGGAGGCAGACCTGGACTGGGTGGAGCAGGTTCAGCTGGAGTCTGGAGGGGTTGTGAAGAAGACCGGTGATCCTGTCCTTGATCACCTGTACTGTTGATTCGGACATGTCCATGAGGTCTCGTGTTTGACGTAGGTGAGGAAGGGCTTGCAGTTTGAGGATGGTATGTTCGTGGTACCAAGCTGAGAGAGGAGATCTACGTGCTTCTTGGGATGGTTTGTCCCTGATCTCCAGCAGGACAGTGTGCTCTGGCCCCTCTGGTCTGGCTCTCTGCCTACTTTCTGTTGGAGGTGGAGCTGGGGTGGATGTGGGTTGGTCTTCTGTGGATATGCCCTCTCCTTGCTCCCACTCGTTCAGGGGGTCGCCTCCAATGCTCCGCCACGGGGAGTGCAGCTGTCGGGGGGGAGGGTCTCGTCGTGGCATTTGCTCCACAAATACCTGCCTGCGAACAGGAGCTGGACTTCTTTGGGCCATAAGAGACTGGCTCTTGCGGGCTGCCTAGAGAGAGGGTTGTCAGAGGGGCTGCTGCTCGCGTGGTGATCTCACCCTCCAAGAAGCTGCACTTGGCCATCATGTAGGTCTCTCGGTCCGTCAGCTTGAACCAGCATTGCCTGGCAATTCTTGAGCTGCAGCTTCCGGTACCAGGTGTGCATGTGCTTCCACCAGCGAGGAGCACCTCCGAAGTGTATCCCAGGCTCTCCGCGCTTCTCTCTCCAAGCAGGCCTGCTTCCTTTTGGGTCTCGATAGAGCCTGTGTCCCTTCCGCCAAAGATACTCGTTCTCCCTCAGCCATTCCAGCACCTCATCCTCATGTTCCTCTTCGATGGAGTATGCCTCCTCTCCCGTTCTCGTTTCTCGCTATTCCTCTTCCTCCCTCTGGCAGGGCCATCTGGCCCTCATCAGAGGGGCTTCGAGGTGTAGGTCTGCTCCTCCACACCCACCACCACCAGCAGCAGCAACAAACATAGTAGCAGCACCAGCAGACCAAGGAGCACCAGCAGCAGAGTAAGAACCAGCAGGGACTAGCAGGACCAGCCAGCACCAGCAGGACCAGGGAGCACCAGCAGCACCAGGAGGACAGCAGAAGCCCCAGCACCAGGGCAGTGCCAGCAAAGTAAGCACCAGCAGAAGCACCAGCACCAGGAGCAGCACCATCAGAGTAAGCACCTTCAGAAGCACCGCAGCACAGGAGCAGCGCCAGCAGAAGTAAACACCAGCAGAAGCCCAATCAGACCAGAGCAGCTCCAGCAGAAGCTCCAGCACCAGAAGAGTCAGCCCCAGCAGCAGAAGCCCCAGCAGAAGCAGAGTCAGGGCCAGGGGGTGGGATGGTGGCCCTGTCCTCTGTCAGGTCTGCGCAGAAGATGCCACAGGCTTCACTCTTCTTCCCCATGGTTGTGGCTGGCTGGCTGGCTGGAGCTGTGTCTGGCAGCAGGTCTTTCTTCTGAATATGGTGACCTGCTTGCGCAGCTGCTTCCTTTATATCCGTGGGGCTGACGCAAATGCATCCTCCCCGCATGCGCAGTGAATGCTTTGCATCCGCTAGGCTTCCCGCTCTGCATCCGCTTCATCCGCTCGGCATCCGTTCCTTTCCGTTGTGCGTCCGCTTCGCTGTGCTCCCCCGGAAGCCTTGTGGATGTGCCATCCGCTTCCACCACTTCCATCCGTTAGGCTTCCGTGGAGCATCCGCTTTCCATCCTGGCTACGTCCTCTCCCCATCTGTTTCCTTTCTGTTGTTGTCCGCTCTGCTTATGCAAATTCGGAGCAACTTTGTGGAACATTTTCTCATCCGCTGTGTCCTTTTTACATACGTTTTGCATCCGTCTGCCTATGTGACAGGCCCTTTAAGTTGTCAAGGTTGGAGACCCCTTGCTCGAGATTGGTTGTTTTGTTTTGTTTTGCTGTTGATACTTCTAGCCAGAAGAGGGAGCTCATCCCTCCTGATTAAATCTTAAACCATAATAAAGTTATACAGTATCATACTCTGTTAATTAGATTTCATGTCAGTGTCTCTCATCAACAGCTGTTTAGCACATAGCCACTATCTAAGACAGAAATTTGTTTCTGTCTTGCCAATAGCATTGATCTTTATAGACTTGAAGAATTATTACATTAATGTACATCGGCTTTACCAAATCATATAACAACTGAGAAATTATTTATGGTTCATTGCATCTTGTATCTTTATCTCTCCTTGGGTTCCCATAGAATTCTCTCTTTCCTAATTTCTATATACCAGCTTTGTCCATGAATTGAATCAGCTCAGAATAGTTGTGTCCTTTTTCTTAAATGGGAGGGAGTATGTTTTCATACTGTATACCTACCGTAATAGCAAAAACCTTCAGGAAAAAAATAGTATTTGGTTTTTCTCTCATGGTATAGAGAAGGTTGAGGTCATTTGTTTGGAAAGTTGGAGGACCTGCCTCCTCATCCATGTTTTTGTATTCTGTCAAGCAATGCAGAAATGTTTGGTTGGGTAGAACCAGGAGCTTTCACAATAGAAAGCTGCTGCATATGCTGAGCTTGCAGTGTTCCTAGCAATAAAATAGAACACAAGGTTCATGTGTATTATCCATTCCTTAGTAATAAGTATTTGATCAAAGAAGGGACTGACTTTTTAACTTAAATACTAGAAGAGGAGTGTCAAACTGGTGGCCCGCAGGCCAGATACATGCAGGCGACACCTACACCAGCTCCATGAAGGGGGAAAACTTCATGAAACATCACTTGATGGCAAAGTGACACTTCAAACTTGACACCCGTGTCCTAAAGCTTTTGGAATGGGACAGCAATAACAAACCATCATCACCTAAATATAGTTTTGATGGTGACATGGTATGTTTCATTTCACCTTGTAACTCTTGTATTTCTGTGAAATTACACTACAATTGAGCCTGGAATTACATGCAAATCAGACCATTTGTTAAGCAGATCATCACTGACCTGATTTTATGATATTTTTCATGATGATCATTAAACAAATCACCATGGCCATTAAGCAAACCCTTAATCATTAAGCAAAGCCATGGTTGTTAAATGAACACATTGCCTGCAATGGGTGTTTGTTTTTTGTTTGGCCAGAAACCAGCAAAGTAAATAGTTATTTTAGGCAAAAAAAAACCATGGTAAACTGTGATTGTTTGATTGTGGGACTCTGAAACCGTCTGTAAAAGCAGGCCAAAATAGAATCATGTGACCCGGAATAAGGTGGCCCTGCCATTGAAACTTCGAATCCAGAGCATGGGTAACTTTTTTGGCTCTGTTTTATCTTCAAATGGGTTGCTAAGTCACTGGTTGTAAGTTGAGCTATCTTGTAGTAGACATTTTTTTAATGAATCAGGATACTTTGTTCAGAAATTAAGAGCATGTATAATTTTTACTCCCTAAAAAGAATTAGTTTTCAGTATCACTTTACTGTCATTTAGTGGTCATCTGGAATCATGCAATTCCAATATGGTATCTTTATTATTTATTTTATTTATTTTTTTGTCAAAAGCTTACAATATAACAGAAACAAGAATAAACATAACTTTAAATACAGGAAATAGGAACTAATAATTGGGGACAATAGGACTGGGACAGTAGGCACGATTGTGCACTTATACACACCCCTTACAGACCTCTTAGGAATGGGGTGAGGTCAACAGAGGTTAGTTTGAGGGTAAAGGAGTAGAGGTTTGAGCGGGTGACAACAGAATCAGGCAGTAAATTCCAGACATTGACCACTCTGTTGCTGAAATTATACTTCCTGCAATCAAGTTTGGAGTGGTTTACATTTAGCTTATATCTGTTGTGCGCTCTTGTGTTGTTGTTAAAGCTGAAATATTCATTAACTGGTAAAATGTTGTAACATGATTTTATGTACTGTGCTTAAGTGTAATTTTAGTTAGCGTTGTTCAAGGTTGTCTAAGCCTAGAATCTCAAGTCTGGTTTTGTAAGGTATTCTGTTGTGAACAGAAGAATGTAGTACTCTTCTGGTAATGATGATGTGAAGCTTTTATGTACTATGATAAATCCTTTTTTCTTCCCTCTCCAGATTGCACAGTCTTGCCACCAACGACTAGATAAAGAAATATCCAGCTTCCAATCTATGATTACTCAATCTGATAATCCCCAAGGTAACTTTCGTAATCAATAAGCAACTACACAGATTATCTGAAATCTTAATCTTAAATCCAGTTGGCAACGTTGTTTGTTGATAAACATAAATCACTTCTATTTTGTCTGCAAAACTTCTCTTTTCTCAAGAATATTCTGTATAATTCTCAGAGTGGGGTAGTAGAATACATTGCTAGCTTCTGCCTTTATAAGATGTGTAAGTACTATTTTATATGGAATACAAAAGCAACAGCAGTCTGAAAACATAATCTAATACCTATGCTTTTTTTTAGGACTACCTACTTCGTTTCTCAAGAGAGCGGAAGAAATCTCTAAAACAGCAAGAGAGACTTGTGAAGTCTTAAGTAACTGTATCAAACTCTTCACTAGACAAGAAGGGGTATGGCATACTTTTAAAAATGGGTCAGAACAGTCAGAGTTATCTGTAAACCAAGAATAGCAGCATTATATACACAAATACTTTTTCTTTCAGTCCAGTTCTTCACTCTGTTAACTTATTTCTCACTGTTGTGTTTTTAAATAATGTACTATAAGAATTTAAGTTCTTCCAACTGTTTTGAACTGACTGTTAGCCATTTAGGTAATGGGACTGTAGACTAAAACATATGGGGAGCATTAAATAGAGATTCTTCAAGATCATAGCCTGGGAAACTTTCCCAAATGTTTGGAAACATAGCAGAGCACTTTTGCAATAATAACTCATTGATAAAGGAAAAAATTGGATGGTACATGGTACATAGTTACAAACTGAAGATAAAGGGTTAAGAGCTAACAACTTTCAGAGCTCAGTGGTCATTTTGAAGCAAATTAATTATGCTGCTCATGATCCTCCACAAAAGCTATCCAAGTTAATTGGTATATACTTATAGTGATTGTACAGTTTTAAATACCTGTTGTGTGTAATACCTTTATGTTTGTCTTCAATCTTATTTCATTTGATTTTATTGAAAAATTATGGTTTATATTATTAGAGCTATACAAATTTCTTTCTCTGCTTTCCACTCACCATGCATAATTTTAACTATGTCTCTTACATTTGTTTATTTTCTTAAAAATCGAGACACTTATTTTCTTGTCCTAAATAGTCCCAAATACTTGCATTTCCTCATAGGAAATTAATAGTTCACTGAACATTTTGGTTGATTTTCTCAGCTTTTCTTGCTTTAGTATATACTTTTTGAGATATAGTGATAAAATGTACATAGCCTTATAAATTACAGATTTAAATAGAATTGTTCTTTTGGGGGGATAAAGCTTAGTTTTAGTGGATATGTGTTGATTTTAAATTAATAACAGAATTCATCATCGTGTAATAGATGCATGTTCAGCTTTGATTTTATTTGAATAATTAGGATGTAGAAATGAGAAAGCTTGCATTCACTGCAAATTGCACTAGTGACCACATGACAATGCAGTTTATAGAGTGAACTCATTGTGAGTCCAGAAAAGCTGGAGTAGGGAAAATATGAATGTATATTATCCTGTTAAAAGCAAATTAGGGAAATATTTGTGTGGGATTAGCCAGAATAATTTATACATAATTGCAAATAAATAACAATATATAGTTGCCCATTTTAAATACATTACTCTGGGCAGCAAACAATCCATTAAATCCTCCATAACTTATGGAAATAAGCCAATGCAAAAAAAACCAGAAAACCAACTTGCTAGTCCTAATGCCTAGGAGAAAAACAAGTTTAACAGCCTTTGACAGTCCAACAAAGTTGGAATCATTTAAATTTCACAGCAGAGGCTGTTCCATAGATCAGGCAGCACAGCAGAGAAGGAAGGCACAGTACATGCTATATAAATATGTATGCTAAGTCTACAGTGTAAACCATGTGTCATCAAACTGCTGCAAGCATATTTTTGGTTAAGATATTATGCATATACTTCTAAGGCTTGAATCTGCTGTTGGAAATAAAGGTTAAGACTATACTAATGAAGTTTTTGTTTAGATTATGTCAAGGCTGTATGATTAGAGGAAGGAAAACAGTTCTGAAGTGTTGCTGAAGGCACATTAAAATGAAAGTAGAGTGAATGTATGGAGAAAAGAATGTAGGTATCCTCCTGGCAATGGAATTGGAAGTTAATTACTGGACCAAAGGGGAGTAATTATGCTATTGTTTTGTAAAGTCTGCTGTTTAAGATTGTAGGGATGATATATCTCCCAGCATGCAGTTTATTTTCTCTTTGTTTTTCTTATGGATTCACAAGTGAGTGAAGTCAGTTATGCTGTGCTTCCACAGTAAAGTAAGATCAATAGTATAAATGTAATGAAATGCTTATGTAGGTTTCTCCTACTCATACACTTCCTACCTCACTATTTTTGCCTTCTTGAGCCATTTGCTGATGTCATTTTTTTGTCTTGAATTCCTGATGGAATATTGGATCCTTGATTTGCATTAGCTTTGCCGCTGTCAGCCTGATCAGGTCTGGGGAATTTGCCTTGAGCCACAACTGGTCTTATAGGAAAATGTCCATCTGTTCAGTTGGTCTTTGGTTTTCTACAACCATTAAGGTGAAAAAATTAGGCAAATTCTCATGTTTTGTATTTCTATGTAATGTTTCATTGGATTGCGTATGCTAAAGGACAGACTAAATATAGATGTGGTTAACAACCATTTTAAAATGTGTAATTAAGCCAGCTCTTACTATTCATACCCATTAATGTATAAATCCGATATACCACGGCACTTTCCCATGATGTCTTCCTGTAAGCATAGCTCTTATTGTTGACCTTGACTTGATATTAGTGCCTTTTTTAAAAAATAAGAGAAATGCTAGATAAGGTTTTATTATCTCAGAAAATGAATTTTAAATACAGAAAAAATAGCATACAACAAAAATAATGAATTTTGAAAGTGATTACAGTTTCAAACTCATTCACTATGGAGTAAACTCATTGAATTTAATGTGTTATTGAAACATTTAGGATTGTGCAGAACTAGGTTTTGTCTCATGCCTGTTTTCCTAAGCAGTCTAAGTATTGTTTGAGAGCTGAGCAACTCCTAAAACCAACAAGGGAAAGTAATTAGTTTTTCAAGCAATACCATATATTCATGGGGTCTGGTATATAATCCAATGAATCTATCTGGGCCTGTTTGTCAATTATTGTGTGCAATCCCCACTACAAAATGTATGTGTATTCCCTGAGAATTGCAAACAATTGTTAACAACACTACTTGGGCCAGCAGCATTTTCAGCTTCTGACACCCAAGATACTAAAACAACCAGTTAAATCTTTTAAAATTGAAAAATTAACTAATCATTTTTATAGATATTTGCTACTGATAAATCAATTTGATATGCAAAAATTAAGAGATAAATGAAATAAAGAATTACAGGTAGCCCTTCACTTGGGACTACAATTGGGACTGGAATATTGGGTTTGGACAAAGTGGACAGAGCCCAATTACAATAGTTAAGTGGACAGAGTGAAACGTCTGCCTGCTAAAGGAGGGCAGGCAGCTATCCGCCATGCCCAGAAGGGGACTCCTGTGGTGGGATGCAGGAGCAGAGCTTGAATCTTCAGGATCCCCATTTTGTTTCTCCAGTTTAGTGCAGGAGTTCCTCTCCTCTCCATGCATAGAAGTGAACTCCTCCACCAGGCTGGGGGAATGAAACTTGGATCTTCACAATCCCTGCTTCATTTTTCTAGCCCAGTGCAGGATTTCCTCTTTTCCTCCATGTGGGGAAGAGAACTGCATTGGGCTGGAAAAATAAAGTTCAGATCTGCAGAATTCTGCCTTCATTTCAGGGGTGGGATGCTGCTACCGGTTCTGCCCAGTTCGAAAGAAGCGGTAGCTCTGAACAGCAGCGGGTTCTGTGTTTGCTGCTGTTTGGCCCACCTGCCTATCTACCTGTCCTTTATTTCCTGCTTTTTCAACCTCAGCTGCTTTGTGTGGCACAGCTGAGGTTGAAAAAGCAGGAAAAAAGCTCGAGCGTTGAAAAAGCAGGAAAAAAAGAGGCTTTTCAACGCTGCACGCAGCGCTTTTCAGCTTTCGGCAACACATGTCTTAAGGTGTTTTTACACACACGTACAAAACGTAGTCACCAAACCGATTAGTAAAAACTGGTTGAATCCCACCCCAGCTTCACTTCCAACCCAGCACAGTCCCATCACCCCACATGCATACAAAGGATCCTTCAGTGGGCTAAGAAATGAGCTTGCGTGTGAAAGGACGCTGCTCTTTCATTAGCAAGCTGGGTTTCAACCTGGGTGCCTTGGTGGGGGTGTTTGAGGTGGGAGCTATGAGAGGGAGTCTGTTTGTGCCCAGGTGTTTGCCTGGCTTGTGTGTGGAAGATCTTTCTATTTGGAGGCAGTTTCCAAATGATTGACAGTCTGGTGGAATCATCTCTTCTATTCATTGCTGTCAGGTCTTTTTCAAATATCATTGGCTTCTCTGATGATTCTGTGGCTGGGTTTTCTATAGTGGCTAGGTTTTTAGTGCCATTGAAGTGATGTTGTGACCTGTGGTTTTCATGTGTTGGACTAGTGAGGAGGTGTGTTCCAGCTTTTTACTGCATGTTTTGTGTTCATCTAGCGCGGGTACTTATTACTTCTATTGTGCTGTCCAATGTATGTGGCCAGCATGATGTACAGGAATTTCGTATATGCCTTGGTTTTCCAGGTCAATTTTGTCTTTGGGGTCCTCAGGATGGCTGCTATTTTTTTGTCTGTTTTGAAGCAGTCTTGATGTTGATGCCTTGTAGTATCTTACTGATTTTATCTGTAGTACCTCTTATGTAGGCAGGACACAGCTGTTCCATAGTCTGTTGGTCTTCTAGTCTCTGTTATGTCTTTGGTGTATTTTTGTGGACTCAGATTGTTGATTTGTTTTTTTGGAACCATGGCTGTCAATACTTCAGTCAGGTGCATTAGTTCAGTCTTTATATGTGTGTCTTATCTGCCACGACGCGTTTGGTTCTGGTAATTAGTGTTTTCGCCACGGAATTTATCTGTGCTGATGGTGGTGGGATTGGGCATTGAGTAGCGTTTGGTGTGTGTTTTCTTTTGTAATATGGTGTGTCCCAGTGTGCCATCTGTTCTTTTGTAATTAGTACATCTAGGAATGGTAGTTGTTTGTTTATTTCCGTTTTCATGGTGAACTTGATTTTGGGGTGTGTGTTGTTTAGGTGTGTTAGGAAATTGTTTAGGTTTTCTTTTCCATGGGGCCAAATCACAAATGTGCGTCATCGATGTTATCTTAGCCATAGTTTGGTTTGGCGGTGGCATTAGCCAGGGCTCTGGATTCGAATTCTCTAAATGAACAGGGTTTGCCAATGACGGGTGACAGTGGTGATCCCAAAGGGGCTCCTTCAATTTGCTTGTATCTTTGTCCTTTGTATATGAAATATGTGTTGGTTAGGCAGTGTTCTCTTAGTTCCATGAGGTCTTTAGCATGTTGGTATTATATTTTGTGATGATTTCAAAGAGTTTCTTTTATTGGGACTTGAGTCAATAGTTGAAACCACGTTGAAACTTACAAGCAGATCTTCTTGGTTCTACGTGTAGATCTTTGATCATTTCTAGGAAGTGGTATGAGTTTTGTACATATGAAGCATGCCCGGTTTCAGCATGGGCTGTAGTTTGTTTGCTAAGTATTTCGCTAGGTTTTGTAATGGTGCTCCTATGAGCTGACTATAGGTCTGAGAGTATGCCTTCTTTGGTGATATTTTGGGAGGCCGTTATAATTTGGGGCATCTGGAAATTTTTCTCTGGGGTATGATCGTCTGTTGGATTTCTTTGCTTATGTGGCTGGTTATAATTTTCTTCTTGGTTAATTTTCTAGATATGTGGTTGGGTCTGTTTTATAGGTTTGTATTGTGGAGTCTGGAGGTAGGTCTGTCAATTTTGTTCATAGTCTTTTCTGTCCATTACTACTGTGGTATTTCTTTTGTCTGCTGGATGTTATTATTGTTATCATTTTTCAGGGTTTGTAACGCTCTGAATTCATCTTTTGCAAATTATTTTTTGTGGTTCGTTGTGCATAAGATGTGAGTAACCTGGTGTCTTATTCTGTCAGCTTCATCTGTATTTAATTTGGTTAGGCTGGATTCTACGTGCACATATGATGGATTCTGTTGGGATTTTTTTAGGGTGCTATGGCATAAATTGAATCCTTTGGATAGGACATCTTTTCTGTTTTGTGAGTTCTATGTTGGAAACGTTGTTATACTAATTGTTTCAGGTTTGTGGTGTTATTGGGAATTTTTCTTGTCAATTTTTCTAATTTTTTTAGTTTTTTTGAGAGTTTATCATTTTTGTAAGTGCTTTTCAGTTTCAGCTCTCCAAGTTGTAAGTTGTTTAATCTTATCCCAAGTAGAGGGTGGATTTTTGCGCTCAATTCCAGGTGTGTAGTGCCAGCAAATAACGAGAGACCTAGAAGACCAACAGACCTATGGAAACAGCTGTCTTGCCCTACATAAGAGTACCACAGATAAAATCAGGAAGATACTACACAGGCATCACATCAAGACTGCCTTCAAAACAGACAAAAAAAAAGCAGCCATCCTGAGGAACCCCAAAGACAAATATGACCTGGAATAACCAAGCATATACGAAATTCCCTGTACAGTCATGCCCGGCCACATACATTGGACAGACCAATAGAAGAATAAGTACCTGCCTAGATGGACACAAAAATGCAGTAAAAAAGCTGGAACACACCTCCTCACTAGTCCAACACATGAAAAACCACAGGTCACAACAATCAACTTCAATGGCACTAAACCTAGCCACTATAGAAAAACTCCAGCCACAGAATCATCAGAGAAGCCATAGAGATTGAAAAAAGACCTGACAGCATAATAGAAGAGATGATTTCCAGCAGGACTGTCAATCATTTGGAAGCCTGCACTCTCAAATAGAAGATCTCCACACCACAAAACAGAACAAAACTCTGAGCACAGACAGACACTCCCTCTGATGCCTCCAACTCAAACACCCCCCCACCAGGCACCCAGGTTGAAACCAGCTGCTGATGAGAGCAGCCGTCCTTTCACACGAAGCCAAGCTGCATTGAAAGCCTCCAACACAAGAACAGAGTGCTGCCAGCCAATCAAAGCCACAAAACAGACAGAAGAAACCAGAAACACCAATCAATCAACTCCATAGTCCAATAAACACAGACCCAGGTTCCCAGCCAATCAGAATGGACCAGCCTCAAATTGAAACAGGAACTGTTGAGACCCACATCCATACAGAAGCCTGATTGATGGCAGACGAGATTCTGCTGAAACGTTGCTACAACTTTAACAGAACTACAATGACGTGGATAATACTCCGAGGGAAGCTGAACAGCACATTATATGGTCTCTCTCCTCTCTCTCCTCTCTCTCTCTCTCTCTCTCTCTAGATAGATAGATAGATAGATAGATAGATAGATAGATAGATAGATAGATAGATATATTTCTTAAAAACTTAAGAAAACATATATCCCATACATGTATACACACACATCCTTTTGAAATTATCTTAAAAGGATATATTTTAAAAGCAATACATATTGTATTTAAAAAGAAATCCTAGCTGGGGAACTCTGGGAGTTGGAAGTCCGCGCATTTTCAAGCGGCCAGCCTTGGCCAACATCACCTCCCTGTATTGTGATTATGCTAGAATTCCATCCTGTGCTGGTGACGTGGCCACCAGCTCTTCAAATAACCTTATTTTTTATCACAATAGTATCAAACGCGTTCACCCGGTGACTGTTCCCCTCTGATCCCCATTCAGAAGGAAGTCGTTTCAGTCCGCTTACTGTCCGCCGCAAAGCAGGACAAGAGGACAAGTCTGGCGCTCCTAAAACAAATGACTTCGGGTCCCTTTCCAAGGGAGACCTGGGAAACAATTCCTCCGAGCGCAGGTGCTTCCATGCTGTGTTATCTGCCCCTTTAGGACCCGGCAGGGATATTTCTCTCCGAACTGGGTGAAGAGGCTGTGCAGTTTCTTCTGATGCGCCCGGCCGTTGTGCCTCGTCCCGGGGGAGTTTAGTTCTTTTTCAGGACCTGGCAACCCTCCCGGCCGCCCGGCAGCGCGCAAGCAGCCGTTGAACCTCGGCGGTGCCGTGCAATTGCAGGCAACTTCAGGAAGCTGCAACGGCGCCGGCTGACATCACCCTCCTCCTCCTCCTGCTGCTGCTGCCTCGTTTAAGGGCAAAAGGCGCGCGCGTCCGGAGCCCTGCTTGAGCCTTCTGCCCCTCCGGCTTCCTGCCGAAGCGGACTCGCGGGTGGGGGGGACCCGGTCGGGTTTGCTCTCGCGATACACCCCGCAAGAGGTGGGCCGGTCCGGGGGCAGCGGCAAGAGGTCGGCCGGAGGGGAGAAGCGAACGGAGAAAAAGGGTGAGGGAGGCGGGCAGGGAAGGAGCGGTCGGCAAATGTCCTGACGCAGCTGCAGGAGCGAATATTGGCCGGGACGGTGTTGTGACGCGATTAGTGGCGTGCTGAGGAAGGGACAGCAAATCCGCCTTGGCGTCGGGTGAGAGTCTCTCTGGTACTTTGCGATAGTAGCGGAGTAGTTGTTTTTAAGAAGATGGGAGGAACGAAGGGATAGACTTGGGCGCGAACCTAATTCGGAGGCCTTAAGGCGGGACATGTTGACTTGGAAAAGTTATGTTCGAGTCTTTTCCTCTCCTGGAAGGTCGTGTTTAAAACTGAGGGGCTAATTTATTGATTTTGGGTTTCAAATGACTGCTTGGAAGTTAATAGCTGCCTTCTTGGATTTCCTTTGACATTGGAGTCCCTCTTCTCTGCACTGGAGTGGTGATACTTTTTTAAAAAAAAAAATAACTCTGGCTTAGTTTTCATAAATTACATATAGTCTCCACATGTTTACAGCCAAAAATGTGCTACTCTAAAATCAAGTAATTGGCTGCAAACAAAGCTTCAGAATTGTAACAAAGAGGTACTTAGGGTGCTGGCTGAATCATGATATGCTGGTTGGCTAACAGAAGATCATATTCTTCGTTTCCTTCAGCTGGAACTGGAAGATGTTTTTAAAGATAAATTCCAATATTGGCCTTTATCATTTGGTCTTATTATGTAGGAATATATTGATAGTGAAAAATAGGCTGTCAGGTGTATTGGGGCTGTCGAATTGAGCTATGCTAATTAGTTTTTGAAAGCTGTATATGCCAACCTTAAACTTGTAGATAGATGCAGTCACCCCAGAAGTTGAGTTTATTGATGGATTTTTATTTTTAAAAAGTCTGAAAGAGGTGCTGAAATGAAAACTAGAAATCTGACAGTTTCATGTCATTCTAATTATTGCAGAAAAATCAAGTAACAAGCCCATTCCTCTCAAAAGCATTTTTGTATAAGTTCAGGGTCTTGGGAAAGTAAAAGTGTTTAGAATTATACTCTTAATCTTTATAATGTCTGTTTACTGGAGTTTTCCATGTAAATAGTATTCTTTCCCAGTTGGAAAATTGAAACGAAAGATGAGAAGTACTGACAGCTTTACTTGTTAAAAAGCTACTGCTTAATCTTATCTACTCCAGTTTTCTCCAATCGCTTATCAGCAAAATTTTGCTTTAGCTTCTCTTTCCACTTGCTGCATTGACTTTTCACCTTTAACTTCCTGCTCTCTGTGTTATAATATTTCTTGGTAATAGATTTATTTGGGTCATACTAAGTGGATGAAAGGCAAGAGGCTGACTGGAGATGTTTTTATTCAAATCTCCCGAGTTCTGTTCTGGTAGTGTATTCTTGCCCCTAAAAAAAATAAAAGTGTAGCACACAACTTGTGCTGCTTCCATCCATACAGTTTCCTTGGCTTTGTTTGGAGCGCTCTGACACCTCTGCAAAGTTTTTTTTTTATTTAGTACTTTAGATAACAGATGCTTCTCTCAATTAACTTGAAACAGTTATGAGATAACATATATATTGATAATTTAACAGTTGAGTAAGACCTCCAGATTCTGAATCAGTATGCTAATATTCATGAATCATTTAGCCAATTTACAAGTAGCGCATAACTAGCTGGAGATTTGACTGTTAACAGACAGGCGTTGGATGATGTTGGCCTTCAGATAATATATGTTTCTTGTAGACCTGGTGTCTTGTAGCCATTTCTTTGACAATCTGTGTCTTACATAGATAACTACTTATTGTTACACTACTAATGATAGCATGGCTTTTTCTTTACATTACGTGGGATGGTATAAATATACAAGAGGAAGGGAAGGCAGTTGCATAGAAATCACACCTTGTCCCATTCCTTCAGTAAACCTCATTGGGCTACCATATCCAAGCTGCAGATATCCAGATCACCAGCAGAAGGATATGCTAAATATTCTTCCAATGGGTGGTTATCCAAACTTTTGCAGCCCAAATGCGGTATGCTTTAGAATAGACATAAAGATGTCTCAATGGAAAGAATGGTATTTTGAGAAAAGATGCAGGGCTGCTGTGCATGTGTGTGACTGTATTCTGGATGGAAGGGGTGAGAGGGATACTTGGATGATTATCCAAGGAGGTGCAGTTCAGGTTTTTTTTACTGTATCAAGAAAAGGCTGGGCATTTATAAATCTACTCTTTTTTTCCAATAGCCACAGTCTGGTGAAGGCTAGATGCTTCTTTTTCACCATTGGGAAAAGTTTGAGAAGTTTTCCTAGATATACCCGAGATTATGCACATATGATGGGAAGCCACAGCTGGCAACAAACTCCCACAGTATGTGTATATAGCCCTTTTGGATTGCATAAATGCTTGTGCCTTTAGACATAATTTACTGCTTACCAGAAAATGATTCTAAGGCAAAGGGATCTGCTATAAAATTACTGATGAGGTCACATTGTCTTTGTCATTTAAGCCTCTCAGCACTAACCAATGTTCTTGGTTACATCCTTTACAGCATTTTTATGCTTTGATTCCAAATTTTGTTTTCAAATTGTAGAAAGCAAAGTCCAGTTTTTACTCATTTTGTTTTATTTTATGTTAGAAACCAAGAAATCATGAATTCCAGTCTGTGCTTAGGCACAGAAGCTAGCCGGGCCAATCATTCTCTTTCAGTCGAACACATATTGTAGAGAAAAATAGGAGGTAGCAACAGGCATGCCATCTTGAAATTTAAGAAAATAAAGATGGAGTAGAAATCTAAATAAGAACACCACCATATGTATGTGAATATATGTAAATACAACATTGTATCTTGATTATAAACTTTTTAAAGAATGACTACATTCCCCTTTGTAGAATCCTGTCTTTTAGGATAATTGCTTAGAATATACAAAAAGGTCCCATAAAAGCATGAAGGGTTTTAAAAAGGGAACTCTCAGAAACCTCAGAAAAAAATATTTCAGATCTATAAAACCAAATGAATACCTCCCAAGCATGTTATCTATGAAGGTTCTCAGTCATCCAGATCATGGTTGTTCCAAAGGTGCTTTTTCAAGAGGCAACTGGACTTTCTGGTTTTTCTTTGAAGACCTTTCGCTTCTCATCCAAGAAGCTTCTTCAGCTCTGGCTGGATGGCGGGGAATGGAAGGATTTATACTCCTTGCAGACAGCTGGACATTTGCATTTTCTCAAGCATGTTCAATATCTTGATTTATTGTATTATGTAGGGTTATTTATTGTATTTCCTAGAGTAAACTCTTAACTATTAATGTTGTGTGCTTTAAGGATCTTTCTCTGTCAACACTTAGCAAGGATTCGAAAAGATACACTGGCACGAGGCTGTAGGTACCTAGAAATAATCTCACACTTTATTTTTTTTATTTCATTTTTATCCAATTTGTATTTCCTTAGCAACATGTAAAATGAATTGCATACAAGTTTTGTTTTATCATAAATTTGATACATACATGTAGGTTTGATCACCTATTTATTGCCTTGTTTAAACTTTCCCTAGAAATAAAAATCAGCTAGTATTGCAACAGCTGTTAATATTTCAGCTTCGAATATCCAGCTGAATTAATTTCATTCTATTTCAGCTGTTGGCTGAAAAGATGAATTATACCTTGCTGGTCCCTAAGCTTGTTACTCACATAGTAATCTGCCCAGAAATCCACCTGTATTCACTGGGCTTTGTATTAACTTTACTAATGAATTTTTGTTAGTGTAGTCTCCAGAATGAGGTTGAAAATCATAATCTGTTTAAAAATCTGCTTTGGAATATTAGTGATAAATTTGTTGTGCTTGTCTTGAGCCTATTTCAGATGCCACAGTCCTCTATTAGAAAATGATAATTCTGAGACCAAATGCCGTACAAAACATGTTTGTTTGAAAAATGCTTTGTTTTAGTCTTCTATTTCATGCCCAGGATGGATATACAAAACTTTATTATCAAATTACAGGGCACCTGTTCCAGCTTTGATAACTTAAATAAGCAGGTGCTTTTCCATGGTCACACTGCCTTTTTAGTATTATTACTTGAAATCCTTCATTTAGCAATAACAAACATGAAAAGGTATTCATTTGCAAGGATATACAGTACAATGTTACGTCTTATATCTAATAAAATATCGAAAGAAAACATTGAGATTTTTTTCTTTAAATATTGTATTAGATATTTAGATATCTTTAGATATTATATTGAATACAGTATTTGCCACTGTGGGTTCTTATTTGCCTGGGTTTTATTAGATATTTAGTACTATAGATTCTTATTTCTCAGGATTCATCTAATAGAAAATAAAAATATTTATGATAGCAGATATGGTCAATTTGGGATCCTATAGAAGTTCTTGAACTTAAGCAGAAACCTTTCTTAACGTGGCCATTATGGAAGATGCCCACTAATTCACTAGAATTTATCCTGGATTCATAAAAAGGTTTGTTACTCTTGCTGGTAATTGTTTAATTAATATTATTTGCAGTCTTTAGTGAAATGGTGTGAAAATTGCTACAATTAGTAACTATTTTATGCAGAAATTAGAATAATTTTTAAAAATTAAATAGTAGTACAAATTTGCAGCAGTTTTCTGCAGCAGTGACTAAAGGATATTATGTTTTCTGCTTAGTGAATCATATATTCAGGTATAGGATCATATGGAGAAAACTAGGTTGGATGCTTGCTATATTTAGATCATCATACTGTTGGCCAGAAAATAGACTTATTTCTGCTTGAGCTGTATAGAATAGGTTGACAGACGCAGCAGTTGGAGATTATTAGAATAGTACTATAGGAAAACAGAACTGTTATTCCAGACGCTATATCAAAAGGATTATAAAGATGATTATGTGTTGTCTTCGCACATTCAAAGCTTAATTCTTAATTTAATCAAGCTGCTATTCTTTCTGAATTGAAACTAGGATCAGACCTTGTTTATAAGCCTGAATTGAGGTTAGAACTCAAACTGTAATTTATCGTTTTAGATCTGATGGTGAAATGATTAATTTAGATAATGAAATATACTGGGAACATGGAAGAGAACAAAATAAAAAGGGAGTTTGCAAACACAGTGTTCATTCACTTCTCTGCAAATCATAGTTTGGAAAATGAATGAAGCTGTTATATGGCGATTATGAATCCTTTCTATGAGCTCAGGCTGTTGACTTTTGCCATCTTATATAATAGCCTGCGACAGGAAAACTAAAAAACTGACTAGTACTATCCAAGAACTATGAGCAAACTTAATCTTACTCAAGATAGTATTTTCCAACTCTGAATTCCTTCATCAGCATCAATTGAGTTTCAATTCCTTTTCATTCTTTCAGTTTCTTATTATGGTTTTCATAATATGAATGGCTACAGGGAAAGGGTCTTTTCTATGAAGTCATTTTAATTTTAAAATAACTTCCAGCAATATGCATCTAGTTATTAAAATTTAGGCATCAAACTAGGTTCTCCCTAGATTTTTCTGAGTTTTTAATGAATGGCTTAGTAGAATATTATTTATTTATTTTATTTATTTTGTCAAACACTTACAGTATGATAGAAATAAGGATAAACGTAAGTTTAAATACAAGAAATAGGAACTAATAATTGGGGACAATAGACAGGGACGGTAAGCATGTTTGTGTACTGTTGCACACCCCTTACAGACCTCTTAGGAATGGAATTATAAAAAATATATAATTTATAATTATAAAAATATTTTGTATAATTAGCTACTTTGAAGCTAATTTATATAAACAAAGGCAAGAGCTTTGGTTTTTAAGCAGGGCTTAAAGCTTGTTTAAGTTTTTATCATGAATAAAAGTGTTATTGTGTTATTAAAATGTGTAGAAACGATGTAAATCCATACTGTCAAAAGAGGTGGATCTTGTGGAATTCCAGAAGTAGAAGGCACCACTACAAAAAAGATCCTACATTTGGAAAAGGCTATTTTAGGTCTGCGTATAAAAGAATTTGAAAATAGGGTTTCCCTACAGGTCACACATACTGAAAGCTTCTAAAGTATGATATGTTAGGCTCCCTTTTGACAGTTTTAAAAATCAGTACCAACATTCTGAATAGAGCTTGGAAATTAACTGCCAAGTAATAACCTTTATTTACAATATTAGCATAATATGGTTTGAGTCAGTAAAAACTAGACAACTGAATTCAAAGTAAATTGATTTTTTTCAAATATAGTATGTTTAATGATAATACAATTTATTTGATATTATGATTTAGAAAATGTCTTTGCTATGAAGTATGAAAGTAGCCATATCCTTAGTATCCATATGAAATGGCAGGAAATTTTCCTGTGGAGAGTAAATTCTAAGTTTGGCCTATTCAGTAGTTTGACCTATTCTATGAAATTGATCTTCAGGTAAAATTGTGACCCAAGCTCAGAGCAATGAAAAGATTATTTAGAATTGAGTTACTCACTCAAGGCCAATAATTGCTTACAGTTGTGTTTGTAAACTAGAAGAAAAGCATGGGTGTGCTTGTTTTACAGATTGATAATGTGCAAACCGTCTGCTTTATGAAAGCATTAGATACATGCTCAGGCAGAGGGAGGCAGATGTTCACTATGGTAGTTCCATGCATTACATAGAGCTGTTAATAACTGTATAATTAAACTCTGTAAATATGTATTGTCATAATGCTTTAAATTTAGTTATCAGTTTTCACCTAGTGAAATATTTTTCTTAAACATTTTTATTTTGTAATGCTCTGAAATGCTGCAGTGACAAAATCATAAAGCAACTGCATAATATATCTCATTACCTTTAATCTGGTTTTTAAAAGCTTGTTGACATGCTTTGCTTGTAAACTGGAGCCTATTCTTGAAATATCTTCTAGTCTTACATTCTTGCGAGTGATGAAATTTTATTCATATGTGTTTCTACTTATAGGTAAGGAATCTGAAACTGGAGCATGAGCAAGAGAAAAATAAGATCTTATCTGAAGCTCTGGAAACACTAGCCACTGAACACCATGAATTAGAGCAATCGCTAGTCAAAGGGTCACCTCCCCTTAGCATCCTTAGTGAGGAACAGTTCTATGATGCTATATCTGGTAAGTGTGCCAAAATATATTGCACCAATGTATTTATGATTGGTAGGCATATAGAGATGTTAATAATGTTAATTGTGGGTACACACAAATATACACTGCTCAAAAAAAATAAAGGGAATACTTAAACAACACAGTGTAACTCCAAGTCAATCACACTTCTGTGAAATCAAACTGTCCACT